>CAKAOH010026018.1:0-25646 GCA_916701665.1 Sebastiscus tertius | reverse complement strand
TAAAAAAAAAAAAAAATACAGCTTGTTTTTTTTTAAATTATTGCCACAACAAAAATGTTTAAAAAACAAAACAAAAAAAACAATGCCAATTAGATTTTAACATTAATTAGAGACCACATGGAAAGATCTGGATAACGTATTAAATGACAATCAACACTGAGGATGTTTGAGAGGACTATTATGAGGGTGCCAAACTCAAACAAACTTGTATACTCTATTTTAGAAGATTTTCAAAAATATTGATAATAATAATAAAAGGCGATATGTGCAATTATAATAAACATTCAAAAAGACAATATTTAAAATATTTAATTTTAAATTACATTACTCCGACTGATTAATTTTCTCTCTCTATTTTTAGGTTGATTATCATAAGAAATTCGGCAAGATCTTCCGGATGAAGCTGGGCTCCTTTGAGTCGGTGCACATTGGCGCACCTTGCCTTCTGGAGGCGCTCTATAGGAAGGAGGGAAACTACCCTCAGAGGCTGGAGATTAAACCCTGGACAGCATACAGAGACATGAGAGACGAGGCGTACGGACTCCTCATCCTGTAAGTACACTTTTCAGTTCTCCTTTTTATTCATACAGCCTATAGAAAGTGTGTAATTGGTCAGGCTTAGCAGCTTGGGTGTTTTAAAGCTTGTTTGTTTGTATGTATGTTGCAGTGAGGGCAAAGACTGGCAGAGAGTGAGGAGCGCCTTTCAGCAGAAACTCATGAAGCCCACAGAGGTGGTGAAGCTTGATCGCAAAATAAATGAGGTAAGATTCAGATATATCAGTTTTGTTTTATAGCCTATGTGTTTATTCGTGACAGATGTTGACAGATGTTGTCTGTAAATGCAGGTGTTGATGGACTTCGTTGGCAGAATTGGACAAATAAACGTCAGTGGAAAGATTGAAGACTTGTACTTTGAACTGAACAAATGGTCGTTTGAGAGTAAGTTCAACTATTTTTTCCCTTAAGTTATTCATTTGGGCTGCAAATGATTTTGTCAGAAATACTTGTATGTCATGCATGTGTTTTTTTTTTGTCATATCGACTGGTTATTATCATCAGAGTGATTTTTCACAGATTGTAGTTTTCAATGCAGTACAACACAACTGGTTGTAACACACTTGATGGTATTTTTTTGTAGTGATTGATGTTAAACTTAATGTTGTGGGTGTATGCATGCTGTGTTACAAAACAGTGGCATCCAAATACAATGTGTGTATTCTCACATTAATGGAGAATTCTAGCTGTTGTAGTAATATGTGATAGCTGGCACTCTAGGCTCAATGCTTTTTTGTCAGGTTAATTATCAATTAATCTGTTGACTATATTTTTTGATGTATTGTTTAGTCCATAAAATGTGTAAAATAGTTCATAAGAAAACTAAAAGCAGAAAAATCCTCACTTGAGAAGCTGGAACAAGAGAAAGTTTGACTGCAACGATTCATTGATTACCAAAATAGTTATAATTCTTTGTCGATTGACCAGTCAATGAATCAGCTCTACTCTTATTTGTCCAAATCATTTGGATCTATTGCGACCTCTAACTATATAAAAACGCATCAGTAGTTGTGATTTACAAGTATGTAAATAGGAATAATCAGTTATTTTCAAATTAAAAGTCGTTATCAATCTGTATACATTCATTTCTGAATCTCACTCTTTGCTGTTCTTTGTCGTGCAGCCATCTGCCTCGTCCTTTACGACAAGAGATTCGGTCTCCTGCAGGAGAAAGTCAACGAGGAAGCCATGAACTTCATCACCGCAGTGAAAACAGTGAGTACGCCTGCTGTTTGCTGTTTGCTCGGAGGGGGACACCTGGGATGATCTGTGATACGCTGTGGAAACATCGTGTAGTTCATCAGGTTCACCTCAGCCTGAGGTCAGCCTGCAGTGCTGAAGCTGTTCACTCTCACTGTATTTACTGGGATTTTTACTGGGATTTACTGGGGCAAACCAATATCATCCACAGTCCAGGAGAAGATAAGACACAGTGACACAGTGACAAAGGTCTCACAGGGCAGAGGGTGCAAGAAACAACAGAGGACCTTGATAAAGATTGCATTGAAGGTTTTCAGTGTGAGTGAGACGATGATTAGATATAACACCTCTTTGTGTTTCTGCGTAGATGATGAGCACGTTTGGCATGATGATGGTCACGCCGGTGGAGCTCCACAAGAGTCTCAACACCAAAACGTGGCAGGACCACACGGCAGCATGGGACCGCATCTTCAGCACAGGTACAAACACACCCACGTACATACACTTTAACACAAACAAAGTTGTAGTACAGTTTGTCTTCACCGCTCCGTGATGTACAAACCAGTTTGAGCTCAGAGGTCAGATAGAGAGGAACAGAGGGAGGGCGGGTTGGTTTGAACTGAGTGCCTCAGTGTTTTTTGTGTACTTGGCACTCTGGGTAAACGGCTGCCAGAGTCGTAGTAAACCGCATGACCTAAGAGGGAGAAATCTGCCAAATATTTGTAGTAGCAGGAGGTGGGAGGGAGGGAACAGAGGGAGGAAGACGATGATGATGCTGTTTGGACTGTCAGTCAGACATTAGTTTGTTTTTGTGTCATGTGATTTTGAAATGATGCTCAGTCCTTATAAGCTTACGGCTCACATGAACAGTCAGGGATCAAACAAG
Source organism: Sebastiscus tertius (assembly GCA_916701665.1). Classification (NCBI taxonomy): domain Eukaryota; kingdom Metazoa; phylum Chordata; class Actinopteri; order Perciformes; family Sebastidae; genus Sebastiscus; species Sebastiscus tertius. Next base: position 23,005 of record CAKAOH010026018.1, on the reverse strand, counting down.
TACAGGAACAGAGAGGCATCGCCGGTCATCCATATGACTCAGATCATATGTTATGTAAGGACAAAACATCAGACCATTTCAAAGTGGACATTTAATTTCACACATCATACATTCTTCGACTTGCCATGCTCACGTACATGAATCATACATGAGAAAGACAACCCAAAAAAAAAGGACTTTAACACTGACATAACTTGATCCACATTACAAACACTGCAACACAGGTGGGGCATGATACTACTATCACATTAGTCATTCTATAAAATATCAGAAAATAGTACAAAGATGGATGAATACACCGAATCACTTTGAGACAAATGTGAGATTTAATCCAGTGGAAATCGGAATGATTACATCTTTACTGTTTTGTGTTTCCTCAGCCAAAGTCTACATAGACAAGAAGCTGAAGAGGAATGCCGACAGAGCTCCGGACGACCTCATCGGTGACATCTTACACCAAAGTTGTCTCTCTAAGAAGGAGCTCTACGCCGCCATCACAGAGCTGCAGATCGGAGGAGTTGAGACGGTGAGCAACATTTTGTACTACAAAAACATGTATTAGGAACAAGTTACAGGAATGGTTCGATATTTTGGGAAATACACTTAATCGCTTTCTTGCTGAGTTGTTTGAGTTAGATGAGAAGCTCAATGCCAGTCTCATATCAATCATCCCATTTAACTCTCAGCAGGAAAGCCAATAAACGTACAGGCTATTTCCCCGAATGTCAATCTACTGCTTTAAAGATGCAGTGTGTAGGATCTGCTGATCTCTAGTGGTGAGATTGCAGATTGCAAACAACTGAAACTTTTCCCAAGTGACAAGCGTGTAGGAGAATTACGGTGGCACTACTAATACTGCTGATTTGGCATCACGGCTGATGTGATCCCATCGCACGATGGTCTCTAGTGTTTATTTACAGTTTGTGTAAATAGATCATCACATAGCTGCGGCACAGCACCATATATTTATGAATGACGGCTGTTAACCTTTTAAACATTTTACCTTTCGCCTGTTTTCCTTCGAGGAGGGAAAGAAGAAAAAACTGTTAAGCCTCTAAAACAAACAGTTACAGTGCTTCAAAAGCAGAAAATGAATGTGATGTGGATGTAACTGAGGAGCCTTTGAGGGACCCCAAACATTCCTCTGCTCCCCTCAGGACCCCACTGAAGAATGCACTCACTAAGTGACATCTCCTCTCTCTCCCTCTCTCTCTCTCTCTCTCTCCCTCGCTCTGTTTACGTTTCTCAGACTGCCAACAGTATGCTGTGGGCTATTTTCAACCTGTCACGTAACCCCGGAGCTCAGAGGAGGTTGCTGGAGGAGATTAGAGCGGTGGTGGCTCCCGACCAGGACCCGTGTGGAGAGCACATCAAGACCATGCCCTACCTCAAGGCCTGCCTCAAGGAGTCCATGAGGTACAGTACAACAGGAAATAGAAGAGCTACATAAAGATGCTGGCTGCTACTGTAGCTACATTATAAGAAATAATTAACGACTAGAGACTATTTTCCCAAGGACAACACATTAATTAACATTTCTGTAAATGCGAGCTGGCTAATTTTCAACTGCAGTCCTTTGGCGAGATGTTTTGAAACCGGTGAGGTAAACGTTAAAATTTACAGCCAAAGACAACAAGACGCCATAAAGACAGCAACAAAATAAGCATTCTCAAGACAGTACAGAAGCCATGCAGAGCAGCAGGAAGCAGCAAAACATTAGTACAGTAATAGATCAACAACTATTCAGTACACGTAACCATGCAGCACAGCCACGCAATACTGCTTATAGTCATTTCTTGACACATGTAGAGCAGCAATAAAGCAATAAGACATAAATAAAATACAACAATCATGATGCAGATGCAGTTACAAGTTAGTAAAATGGTGATATGACACATTGAACATCATGCAGCACAGGGTTGAAAGAAACCTCTATAGAAGATCATAGCACATTGTTATTAAGTGAATACTCCATACATACCCAGGCTATACAGCTCAAAGGTCAAGTTAAAAATGTCTGTAGCTACATGTGACATGACATAACATCCACCGATGAATTCCCAATCAGACACACTGTCTGCATCATGATTTCACCCAGTACCACGGAGATTAAGGAGCAAAACTCACACACATGACTGCCTCAAAGACATGAGATACGGAGGCATGAGCGGCAACAACCGGTGGTCCCAGCTTAAACCCCATGGTCACGTTCAAATAATTTCCTAACCCCCTAACCGGCCCACTTTCTCCCCATCGTTTCGTGCAGTCACAAGTTGCCTAACATGTTATTTAAGGCTAATGCTGTAACCACATCACTCTGGGAATGTATATGAGATTATATCTCACCTCATTTTACACTGTGAAAAACATCAGGAATTTGTTTAGCTCCCGTTAAACAGCTTAGATATGTGTGTCATGCCATGCCATAGAGCTTCACTGAGGCCGTATTCTCATGCGCTGTGTTTTTTTTCTTACAGGTTATCGCCGTCAGTCCCGTTCACCAGCAGGACTCTGGACAAAGACACTGTGTTGGGAGATTATGCCATTCCCAAAGGAGTAAGTGGCTTAGTTCTTGTTTCCATACACCTGACGTGAGCACATTACATTCCTGTATTAATTTACATTTAATTGATGTCTGAATGAAGCGTGTTACAAAAAAACCCAATTACATACTGTACAAAGTCTGAACAGAGCAAGCATGTGCATTCAGCAAACTGCATGCAGGATAGGATTTACAGTAACCATTAAGGGCTTTATTGGATTATTTACTCTTGCAATCTACTGTATAATCATGCTTTAATTGTTATTTTTGTTCATTTCCAGACAGTATTGATGATAAACAGCCACGCACTGGGCTCCAACGAGGAGTACTTTGATGATGGGAAGCAGTTCAAACCTGAGCGCTGGCTGCGGGAGAACAACACCATCAACCCCTTCGCCCACGTTCCCTTCGGTATCGGGAAGAGGATGTGCATCGGCAGACGGCTGGCAGAGCTGCAGCTACAGCTGGCAATGTGCTGGGTAAGATTATCAGTCACATTAAAGCAGGTTACGAGTGGGCCTCTACAGACTGATTGTTTTGTCACATGACTCTCTCGAAGTTTTAAACGACTGATTGAATCCAACTCTCGTTGTGTTTCTCACAGTTGGTCAGAGATTATGAGATCGTGGCAACAGATGATGCGCCACTCGATGTGATCCATTCAGGACTTCTGGTCCCCAACAGAGAACTTCCCGTCGCCTTCATCAAGAGATGAGGTGAGTAAATCTCTCTACTTGGATTTTTGCTTTTTAATTTTTTAGGGGGGAAATACGCTTAGCCTGTTTCTTTCTTTCCAAGCATTAGATGAGAAGATACCACTCTCAGACATGAGAGATACTCTGGCATTCATACTAATTCATCATGTCTTCTTTCTCTCTGCTCTCAGGCTGCATATTCACCTCTTGTGGACGTTGTGACAGAAAGATGATACCTCTGTTGCCTTGGCCCTGATGGTCCTGTGACTCCTTGTATTGCTGCTCTGTAAATAGAAAAAAAAAGATACAGAAATTATTATACATGTAATCATGCCATGAATACCTCAGACTTATTTAAAACTATTACTTATGACTGATAATGACTGACCAAAATACCAGTTGTTATGTACAAATTGAATGTTGTACCAAGGCAGCTGTGTATGTAAATGTCTAACTGTTGCTTTTCCTTGTTTAATAACTATCTATATAACTATATATATATATATATATATGTCATGCATATGTTTATATTTCATTGTGTATATAAAGTGCCATTATAATATTGTAATATTGTACATTGTTTTATGTAGAGACATATTTTATTCACTGAAATAAATGCATTAATGAATGTATCAAAGCCACGCCTGTGTTTGTTTTTCAAAGTGGTGCATTGTCGAGACTTGGTATTAAAGTCTTTGGGTGATTTGGAGTCTTTACAGCTTGATTAACAGAGCTGAATAAATATTTAAAAAGCTTAGTTTAATTTGAGCTAAGTATGTACAGTATGCATGCTTCCCTTTTCATTATTAGACAAGCTGTTTTCTTTAGAGCTTGGTCCAATGCAAGATTAAAATCATTACAGGATAATTCGAACTAGTCTGTACATTTTGTACATCAAATACATCTAAATCCTTTTCAGATGAAGAAAAACGTTTGATTAAATACTTTCAGACAAAGTTTAGTTGTCACATGTGTTTTTATCATAATGTATTTTCTGTGTGGATCTCGGACCTTGTTGGCTTGTGCACCTCCTCATCACAAGTTCTGGCCTCAGTGTGGACATGAGTTATGAGACAGGTTCATTTAAAGGATTTTTAGAGGCCGGAAGAGCTGAAAGTAGATACGATTTTACAAGAAAAACAGCAGATTTGTTTTAAAAAGTGTCTTATCCCTTTAATCAACATTATGAAAAAAAAGTTTCCATCATATCCAGTCAAAAACTGACTGGGTTGTCTTATTTCGCAGTTTGTGGGTTGGTAGATACCCAAATGTATGAGCACAAGCACTGAAAAAGTGAGTTTTTCTATATTTCCCCTTTAAAGTATTCAAAATTAGCTTCACTTCAGTCAACTATAACATTAAAAATAATGCTTACACAATAATGCACCAGTGATAAACAGTTGTTGTTCAGGTAACTACCTAACTGCATATATCATATACTGTAAAATGCTACTTAAACATTGATGCATCAATGTTACCAACCGATTCATTCAATATACGATAATATATCAGTCACAAAGGCCATTTTTCTGCAGAACGAGCACTACTACTTTTGATACTTTAAGTACATGTTGCTGATAATACTTCTGTACTTTTACTTGCAGGACCTTTTCTTGTCATTGTCTAAATTTACATTGTGGTCCTGGTACTTTTACTTAAAGTAAAGGATCTGTGTAGCGTACTTCCTCCAGCACCGCTCGGTCTACCTCAGTGTTAAGGACAGCCTGAAGAGATGAGCGATACCACTTATCAGCTTCTCACATTCGTTGTCCTGACATCCCCTCCGTGGCAGCTTCACACCACTTCACCCTCGATTCATGTGACTCGCATGACTGCCGTGAGGACTGAAGCCTCACATGTGACCTCAGGTGACATCAACATGTGAACCAGCCAGAAGAGGTAAAAAAAAAGAAATGCCTTCAAAAAGCTTCACCAGTCAGGAGGAATGTGTAATTGAAATGTCTGAAATATCTTCAATTATATAAGAAAACTGTAATGTTACGATGTGTACTGACCCTTCAAGAGTGCAGATGTGAATGGGAATAATGTTTCTGTTAATGCCAATTATATGGGTTACTTATTATATTAAGAGTCAGTTCAACCAAATTTACAAAGAACATGTTTTCACCTATAACTGTAGTGGTATAGGCATGCAGATAGTAACATTACATTACAGCCATAGCAAACATCAAACACTCATTTACAAAGAAATGTATGGTTTGAGTTTAGTTGATTTTTTTTCTTTTTTTTTTTCTTAAAAAACTACTTTCTACCAAAGAAATAACTCCTATGAAAGCGGTTCACAGTGAGACTTGTGGTTTACAGAGAGGAACAATACGTCTCGAAATGGAGATTACTGTTACAATACTTCAGTGTTGCATGGTACTTCATTAATTCAAATGAAGTGTGCTGTTCTCAGTGGGGAAAGCTTAAACGAAAGTTAGGCCCTAGTGAGGATCGAACTCACGACCCCTGGTTTACAAGACCAGTGCTCTGCCACTGAGCTATAGAGCCACAGATGTTCCACAGCTGGTCTGTGTCAAAAAAAAAAGTGAGACACTCGAGTACAAGATCTTCATAATCCACACATTTACTAGAGACCACGTAAATAAACATTTTATTTCATCAATATTTAATGCCTTTACCAATTTATACAATACTTTATATTGTCTTATAGAATGTGAAGAGTATGCTACTCAAAGTGACTCCTCAATCACTTACCAGGGTTTATAGACAGATACCTCAAAACCACAACTACTACAGGAGGAGAGTGAGAGAAATATACATGAAGTATATATATTTTTAAAACATTTGGATGAACTGACTCGTAAAGTAAGCAGGCTGATAATTGTACAATACTGCCACTCAGTGGCCAAAAGCTGCTTTCACTGGCTTTTCATGTTATTTTACTTTTTACAACGTTGTTTTAATTTATCAGTTTATTTATGCATTTACTCTGACTGAAAACAAGTTTCTTGAGTTATATTTTCAAGGAATGTATTCATCTTTAAATAGATGTAGAGGCACAAATTAGGCATATATATGATGATTATATTTTATATCCCACCACATAATACTATGGAGACTATACTGTACTATATTTTACAATAGTATGTTAATGTTATAGTATTTTTTACACTATACTTTATATTACATTTCTACCATATATTAATACAGACAAACACTAGTATCATACTAAATATTATTCTGGTGTACGCTATACATATAGCCTATTTATACTTGCAGACTATGCTGCTTCTAATCACACCACTATGTCTCTCTTGCCTTGTAATTTTGACTTTAATTGCTCTTGTATATGTTCTGTTCTTATTTTTATTATTTAAAAAGAATGTTATATAGCCTACCTCTAATAATTTATTTTTTACTTTCTGTATTTATCTGTAATTATTTCTATCCTTGTGCTGCAACCCCTGAATTTTAGACCTAATTGCCGATACGTATATGTGTTATTTTATATGTTTGCACTTTATTTAGCAGGTTTACAGACACACGATTTCATTTCCTCTGTTGGCTGTTAGCTACCGCTGAAGACCAACACGTATCACACATCTTTCAGGTGGGTATATATGTCATAAGCACCTTTTATATTCTATGAAAGAGCTTATGACCGCCCTTCCGGTGGACCACCATGAGACCTTATTATTTCGGAAAAAATATAAATGGTAGTCAATGGCAAGAGACAAATATATTTTTGATCCCGTTTGAATTGCGCCATAAATCATACATATGATGTTTGTCAATTCAAAACATAATTTTGTAATTTTGTTGTAAAACTGTTGAAGTATAAGACTGTGAAAATATGTAATTAGAACGACTACACACCCAAAAGTCGCTTAAGTGATGTCTCTCTGACTGGAGCTACGATACCTGTGTGTTTCGTACTGGGATGTACCCAACGGGTCCAGCTCGTTATTTCACTTCCTGGCTAATAAAAAGATCAGGAGTCGCTGTATAAAATGGATAAAACACATCATAGTTACAAAGTGCTTTACATAAGTTAAAATAGTGCAAACATCAAGATAAAAACAATACAGAATAAAAACATAGGCCAAAATAAAATGCTGAACATTAGATGTTTGTACAAAAAGTCAACAATAATGAAATTTAAAACAAGGGATTGCTTTAAAAAGGCCTTCCTGCAAAGGTAGGTCAGGTAAGAAAACGTTTCATCTGTGACTAGAACACACAGTAGTTAAGTTAGCTAGCCAGCTAGTGTTGGTGACGTATGTTGCGCGGGACGAGAGATGTTTTTGTGAAACCGCTCAGTGAACTCGAGTTCACTGAGCGGTTTCACACAAAACTAAATGATACTACGACAAACTGAGACTTTCTTGACTTGCAAAATTATGTTTTAAATTGACAAACATCATATGTGTGATTCATGGCGCAATTCAAATGTGAATACAAATAAATATTTGTCTCTCCCCGTTGAGCGCCGACATAACTTTGTATTTTCTCCAATGAGAAGTACCTGTCTGTATAGTTCAGTGAGTAGAGTTGTTGTCCCATAAGTAGGAGGTTAACAGTTTGGTTCCCGGTTACCTCTCCCTATATGTTAAAGTATCTTTGAGCGAAACATTGAACTACATGTCACTTCCCTTCACAGCAGTTCAATACATCCTCAAAATGTCAACATTCAGATATGTGAATGACAATTCTAAAAGTAGTTTAAATCACCGGTGTGACAATTATGACATAACAATAATAATTGTATAATAATAATAATTTTGTAATTGTGACAACACTAATGTGCTAATGGTTTAAGGACTATGACGATTGGTAGCTGTTGTTGACTTTGTTTAAATATGCCAGATAGTAATTTTATGTGTGATTGTTGTTATCAAGCTAAACTAGCTAAAATATTCTAACTCTGGTTGTCACTTGTTGCAATAGCAACAGTTAGGCTAATAGTCCTGTAAATAGAGTACAGAATCAAGCAACATTAATTTTTATTTTGCAGAAAATGCCCAATTTTAGTAGTTAGTAAACATGTAATTAGTTTAATTGTTGAATTGTGGATCAAGTTTTAACACTTTTTGATATAGGCTATTAGAATTAATAGTCTCTGATATTTTATTAGGCTAGGTCTATAAGACTTTTTATGTTTATTGGAACCTGTTAGTTTATTGGTTTTAAATGCACTGATCTAGAAAGCCTAATGTATCATGATTCTGGGTTACTGTGATTTTCATTTTTTAAATGAATCATCCTTTTTCTCAAAATAGCCTATATTCATCCTGTGCATCATAAACAGGAATTCAATTTAATACATCTATATATATTCCTGCAGCAGCTCACCGCTCGTCAACAGATACACACACACACAAAATAGATACAGCAGAAGAAGAGAGAAAAACACTGTTATCACAGAACTAAAAAACAAACAGTGGAAGGCTATAAGTTTATAACACTATAATTGGAAATAATAACAATGTGACCTTTTTGACCTTTTTGACTTTTCAATATTAACCTACACCATTACAGACTGCTGTGTTTTTTAGCCTCCCATTATATTTCATACTGTGACTACTTGACTCACACAGGAGGAAATGAGGCCTGTGTTTGGAGGCACATACACACACACACACACTCACACACACACACACACACACAGAGAGAGAGAGAGAGGCAGGCCCTGTCTGCTTGTCATCATCAGCAGTGACAGGAAGCGTCTGTCGCTGCTCGTTTTTTCATGCCGTGGTGTTGAATGTTTTATTTGAGCAGCTGCCAAATGTTTTAATCCTCTACATCTTAGAAGAAGAGAAAAACTGTAACGCTGACGGTTTCTTTAATTGTTTATCTCATGCGTACAACCTCTGTTAGTTGGCGTGTTTGAAGAGTTATTACAGAAGATAAACTTGTCAAAAGAAGATTTAATTTTTCAGAGCTGGAAATGACTTCTGGAGGTTTGGGCTTCACGGAGGGCCTCGGTCAAGACATCAGCCAGGAGGAGCTGGACTTCTCCGACCTGTTTCTGTATAATCCACCTGGGGAGGACTTCCCTGTCGGCTGTGATAAAGGTGTGTATGCAGTATTGTTCTGCTTTTACACAGACTTAACATAATATAATATCTCCTTTCCGTTTACATTATGTTCTTTTCTTAGTATTTTTTTTATTATTAGCGTATAAAAATGGTTTTGCACAGTCTGTATTTAGCAGTGAAGTAGACTAAACTGAAGTGGGATTTCCATCAGTGAGTACTCAGCTGTCAAGTACTGATGTTATTCTGTAATCCTCCTCTTTCACTATTAGGAAGGAAGGGGGAAAATCAACTACACCCTTCTTTGTGTTTAAAAAACTATTGAAACACAGAAGGTGTCTTTATCACAGTTTAATGGAGTTAAAATTCACACAAAAATGTGTTTTCCTTCTTGTTACTTCACTTGGATGTTTGAGCTTCACTGATGCAGAATGATGTATGAAGGCGTGGATGTCATTTTAAGAATTTTTTATGAGGTAGTTGAATATTTTTGTGCAACAAAAACTTATCTGACACAAATTATTATGACATGAAGGAGCATGTTTACTGAAAACGTGGGATCTATATGTTATCTATAGTTATAGTATTGTAGTAGTCTTTGGACATGTGTGCAGAAATGAATCCTTACTTTGGTTATTGACAGATGACTCAGGTACTCTCCTCCAAGACAACAGCCAGCCTCCTCTGCTGGTGGTCGACCACCACACTGCGTACATCTCCAGCTCCAACCAGCCCGCCTCCAGTCACGACCCCTCCTCTCACAGCCCCACCACAGAAAACCTGTCAGGGGCTGTGTTCGAATCCCTGGGGCTGGCGTCCAGACCGGGGACCATCCCTGCTCCCAGCCCCAGGATTGAGATCACTCCGTCAGGGGATTCTCTCAGCTCTCAGACCCTGGAGCCGAGCCCTGGCACCAAAGCTCTGGGGGGCTACAGGGAGTGTGTGAGCCCTGCCAGCAGCAACTCCTCCACGGGCTGGCCTGTAGAGTCATACTCTCCTTTGGCTTCGCCGTGCGTCTCCCCTTCTAATGGAAGCGGCTGTGGCATTGGGTTGTCCAACTTGGACCTCCAGGGCATCCACACGTCTTCTGCACACTCCTCTCCAGGAGCCTCGCCTCGCAACAGCATCACGGACGAGACCTATCTCGTGCCCCAGCACCAGCACGCCGCCTCACCACTTCCCCACCAACGCTCCCGCTCTGTCTCGCCACATGGAAAGCGTTCCTATGACCAGACCCACTCCTGTCAGGGGGGTACTCCTATCAAGCAGCGCTCCCGGAGCCCCAGCCCCATCCCCATCCCCATCCCCATCATCCCCTCGCTCCATGAGCAGCAGGGGCCCTACTACCTCCACCAGTACCAGGCCCAAGCGGAGTTCCATCCCCAAGCTCAGGCCTCTTCCCCGGGCCTGGAGGAGGTGCTGAACAGTCTCAGCTCCAGTCTGCCCAGAGCGATGCCTTCTGCAGTGGTGCGAGATGCACACGGGCATTCGCAGAGACAGGACTGTGTGTATGGAGAGGGGTACGACTGGGCCTTGGAGCAGGAGAGGATGGGCAGGGCAGGAGCCGAAGTCAAGCCCGAAACCTTCTATATGCTCCCCGTGTGGCCTCATCCAGTCCATCACGGAGCACTCGGGTGTGTTGTCTGTCCCTTATTACTTACAGATACTTTATGTCTTTTTTAATGGAAGCATTATTTGACAATGATGAGATAAAATGTGTACAAGCTTTTGACATTTTGGGATTTTAATGGTTTGTCTTCCTTTACACATGTCCTTCTCTCTGTAGTGGTCTCTCCGTGGCTCCACTCCCGTCTTTAGAGTGGCCATTACCCAGTCAGTCCGGTCAGTATGAGCTCCTCATCCAGCAAGAGCCCAGATCTCACCACAGAGCTCACTATGAGACAGAGGGCAGCCGCGGAGCTGTAAAGACACCTAACGGAGGGCATCCGGAAGTTCAGGTACTTTTTTATGGGGGGGGAGGGTGGGTGTGCAAAGAAGTGAAAAGCAAGCCAGACAAAAAAAGATCACACACTTTCCATCTGTGTCACTGCTGGTTTTGGAAAAGATAAATGAAGTAGGAGGAGAGATTGTAAATACAGGGTGGCATTTCCTGGACGATGTGTTTATGTAAAGCCGACAGCCATGCAAATGAATGAAAGAGCCTCACGTCACTACTCCCACATGGAAAATGATTAGGACACGCACTGTTTCAAATTGCTAAAAGATACACTAATATCAGATGCATTGATATATTATGCCATTATTGGTTCATGGTTCTGCTTCATTTACTGCTCTGGTGAGTTAATTAATAAGCCGTTACTATTGGTTTTCGTGGCAGTGATGCAAAAACGGACTATGCAAATCAGTGTTCTTGCTATGCCAGTTAGACAGTGACCTGTGAAATCATCCCCGCAGGGAAAAGAGATTTATTGTGCATTGTAAATTTGCAAACCATGGACGTTAATGGTATTATGGTTCATTTAATTCAGTGTGAAGCATGCATTTAATCGCCTTTGTTGCCCTCACTAGCTCCGCGGGTACCAAGGCACAGCTCCACTGGGGCTGCAGGTCTTCATAGGAACAGCCGACGAGAGGATCCTGAAACCCCACGCCTTCTACCAGGTGCACCGCATCACCGGGAAGACCGTCACCACACCCAGCATGGAGAGGATGATGAACGGCACCAAAGTGTTGGAAATCCCTTTGGAGCCAAAGAACCACATGAGGGTGGTGTGAGTAGCACAGACACACATCTTATTAAGCAACCTGCAGTCACTTCTGTGGTGGTTCTGTGTTTCCTCTCCCAAAGTTACAGATTCAGAGATACATTAAAATGAGTCGCCAGGACGGAGCCATCTGTTTGTTTTTGGGTTTTCTATTGATAAAGTTTGATTTTTGTTGTGCTAATTGCTCTTTTCTTTCTAACCTCACACATGGCGGCTATTGCTGCTCATGATAGCTGCAAGTTTTTTTTCTTTTTTGCTCCCAACAAGTGGCGGAAACATAAAACGCATCACTTCCTGTGTGCCAGAGAGTTTTTCCAAGAAAGCCTACCACACAGCGTGTTCACAGCAACAACAAAACCCAGCTTTGATGAACTTGACGTATGATGAATCACTGAAAAAGGGTTTTTTTTTTTTTATCAAAATGACGCAGATGACTACTTTGACAAAACAAACTAGATCATAACTGAATAATTGAAACTAACCGTAGTTTGACTGTGTGAACAGAAACTTTGCACAGTCACGATTTCAGAACACTTCTTTTTTATCTCATCTGTCTTTTCTAACATTTCACAGGATTGACTGTGTAGGAATCCTGAAGTTGAGAAATGCCGACATCGAGCTGAGGAATGGAGAGACGGACATTGGACGAAAAAACACACGTGTGCGCTTGGTGTTCCGTGTCCACATTCCTCAACCTGGTGGCCAGCTCCTGTCTCTTCAAGCTGCCTCTCATGCTATTGAATGCTGTAAGGAGCGTTTCATTTCTGATAAGCTGAATTTAGCTTCCTATCGCTGGGTCCTGACATCTAGTATTGTAGTACTTTATCTTTAATCATTAAAACAACTGTTTATGTGGAAACATAATGCCTTTTTAAACAACTTATAGATTTGTATCTTTTTACAAATAGAATTCATAAGCAATAAAACAAACCCTTGATTAATTCAGTGCGCTATAGCCGGTATGACCAGTAGCTGATGGAGATTAATGTTAGATCATTATTGAAGTGTTGCTGTCAAGTTTACTAACTTTATGACTCTTCATTACTTGTGCAACTGTTACAGTATGTTTCATCATTCAGTGTTACCACCCAACTGTCACTCGTGCAAAGTTACATAGGCTGGCTTTAATGTGAATGTTCGCTAGTAGTCAATATTGTAATTCTGGATTTTGATTATCAGATATCTTACTAGCCAACTGCCATCTTTCCCCCAGATGTTATCTGACCTCTGAGTGGTCTTTCATACAGCTGTGTCTCCCTGTTTCCTCAGCCCAACGCTCAGCTCAGGAGCTCCCCGCAGTCGAGAGACAGGACCTGGACCGATGCTCAGTGCTTGGTGGTCAACAAATGGTCCTCACTGGACAGAATTTCACATCCGACTCCAAAGTGATATTCTCAGAGAAGACACAAGGTGAGGAAAACACATTTATTATTCAGTAATCACGTGATGTTAGGTAGCCTCAAATTCATTTTAAGAGGTACTAATGATGAGCCACGACATATAATGATACAGGATTGCACTTAAAAGAATCTGTGAAATGTGCTTATTCGCTTTCTTGCTGAGAGTTTGATGAGAAAATTGAGAGTGGTGACACATAAGCAAATAAATTCCCAAATGTTTAACTATTCCTTTAATACATCCTGCGGTGTGTCTAGTCATTATGAACACTCTTGATTTGTGTGTTATGTTGATTTGTGATTGTTTCGTCTGTGGCCGCCTCCCGATATCCTGCTTGAGCGTATCCACCTACTCGTATAGTATTTGTATTTTCAGAGTATTTGCATATCGCCCGGGAAACATTAACTTTCAGTGACGCACATCTTCCTTCAGCCCCCACTTTTAACGCTGACAAAATGAGCCATTGGTTTTAAACTTTTACTGGAGGTGACAACTTTTATTTATTTCTAAATGGAAATGTCTCACCTCGTTACTGCTCCCCCTGCCCACACAACATTTGACATTGGGTTACATGGTGTGAGAGCGGGATGGGTACAGTTGACTGCATGTAAAGCCTCCCTGTTGCTTGGCGCGGGGTTTTATGTAACAGGATGTGGTTAGACAGACTGATAAAGATTCAGACCCAGAGCAGAGGCTTTGTGTTTTTTTTGTTCTTGTTCAATGCGTGGGTAGAAAACAGAAACAGCAGGTAAAACTGAGGTGGGAAAGAACACTAAAGCAGACATCGGCCCACTGTAAGAGAGAAACCTGTTTTCCACTGTCTGTCTATTTTAAATGAAAGAAAGGATTGACATCATCTCATTTCTTCTAAATGTATCTTTTCATATATAGTAGTAATGGTAATAGTTCAACATTGTTGTAAATTTGCTTACATCTGAGAGTTAGATATGAAAATCAGTACCACTCATATCTATCAGGCAACTATAAGCCTGCAGCCAGTTAGCTTAGCTTAGCTTAGCACAAAGACTGGAAACAAGGGGAAACAGCTAGCCAAAAGAAACAAAATTGGCCTATCCGCACCTGTAAAGCCCAGAGCTCCCATAAAAAACATTTTTTTTTTACTTTTACACATTGTTTTTTTTGTGTGAGCCAGGCTAGCTGTTTTCCCATTTCTAGTTTTTATGCTAAGCTAAACTAACTGGGGGATGCACAGTGGTGCCGTGGTCAGCACGGCCGCCTCACAGCAGGAGGGTCGCAGGTTCAAACTTGGCTTAGGTCCCTTCTGCGTAGGGTTTGCATGTTCTCCCCCGGTGTTAGCGTGGGTGTTCACCAGGTTCTCCGGCTTCCTCCCACAGTCCAAAGACATGCAGGTTAAGTTAATTGTTGACTCTAAACTGCCCGTAGGTGTGAATGTGAGCATGAATGGTGGTCTGTCTCTATGAGTCAGCTCTGTGATAGTCTGGCGACCTGTCTAGGGCCTTCACCCAATGTCTGCTGGGATTGGCTCCAGACCCCCTGCGACCCTGAATAGGATAAGCGGTTACAGATAATGGATGGATAAACAAACTGGCCGCTGTCTGCAGCTACATATTTCCTATGCAGACATGAGAGTGGTATCGACCTTCTCATCTAACTCTTGTCAAGAAAGCTAATAATAAAGGTATTCCCCAAAAATGTCAAACTACCGTTCCTCTGCTTTAATACATGAACACTTTACTCCCTCTGCTTTCAGATGGACAGCAAATCTGGGAGGTGGAGGCCACTGTGGACAGAGACAAGACACAAGCTGTGAGTTAACTTCTATTTATCTGCATGGACACATGCATTAAGGCTGTAGCATAAGCAATGTACTTTTTGTAGATACAGTAAACCAACATTGTCTGTTACAAATTCACATAAACAGAAAGCAAAACACAAAGCCTATGACTACACACAACATGCTGCTACGCATATCATTCAAAGAGTTTTAATTGTGATACTGACTTTGATTTGAAACACACAAGCGAGAGTTTTGGGGCAGCCTACGCCTCTCTGTTTCAACACGACAGTTTGTCTGAAGTGTCATCTTTTTTTCTGTTGTGTTGCAATCCCCGTCTAGAACATGCTTTTTGTCGAGGTCCCTCCTTATCGAAACAGGACCATTTCACACCCGGCCAAAGTCAACTTCTACGTCATCAATGGGAAGAAGAAACGCAGTCAGCCTCAGCATTTCCTCTACACCCCTGTGACAGGTATATACTGTAAATCTGTCAGACATTTCAGCTCTGTCATTACAGGAAGAAGACGGGTACCTTGAATGTTCAACGTAAGGGGACATCATTGTTCACTATGGGGTCAGCAGAGAAAGTCAGTCTTTCTCACCTCTATCAGACAAACATCACACACACAAACAAACCTCACGCTGAAAGACACACACACTTAACGTGCATTTAGACCTTTGCTTTTACACTGATATCAGTTATAAGTGCACCGTGTAGGATTTAGCGGCATCTAGCGATGAGATTGCAAATGGCAACCAACTGAAACATCTCCCATGTGCCAAGTGTGTAGAAGAACTGTGGTGGCCGACACAAAAATGTGAAAACACAAATGGCTCTCTCTAGAGCCAGTGTTTGGTTTGTCCGTTCGAGGCTACTGTAGAAACATGGCGGCCGGCTCATATGTAGATATGAAGGGCTCATTCTAAGCTAATGAAAACACGTTGATTCTTATTTTTAGGTGATTATACACAATTATATACAAACATAGTTATTAATATTATATTCCATTTCTGCCAATAGATCCCACTAATTCTTGTGCACTGTTCCTTTAATGAAGACAAAAACAAAAAGCAAATATTAATCAGGAATACAGGAAATAGCAACACTTTAATCAGATTAGATCTAACCACTATGTACTATGCTTTTTTCTATGATCCTCACTTTACACAAATGTGCTTTGTGACCTATACACTGCAGCCAGCCACCAGGGGGCAATCAAGATGTTTTGACTTCACTTTTGGGGAGCTGTCATGTCGTCCATCTTTATATATAATCTATGTTCTGTACTTGTACTCTTGTCAGTGAGCTAATGAATGACCTACATTGATTCCTCTCACCTTTTCTTTTCTTTTTTATTAGCCATTAAAGCAGAACCGCTGGATGACTACCAGTTGAATTCGTACATCTACTCAGACAATCAGTCCCTGGCTGGCCTGTCAATGAAGTCACTCTACCATCATCTGGAGCAGGAGAGCAATCTTCAAGCCTTGAATGTTTCTCCATCAATGTACCACCTAACCACTGTAGACCCCAGAGCCCATGTGCTAATCCCTGATCCACTGGACGACCAACCAGTTTATTACCAGGCCAGGGCCAGCACTCTGATCAACAACCCCATGCTGTACCACGCTGCAAATCAACGTTACAGCAACTGTGGCCCTGCCCTCCTCGGTGGTTCCCCGATGACCTCCCACCAGACCCCCACTCCCAGCCAGTGCGTCAGTGCCAGGACCCCTGTGGGCAAACTGGGCGAAGGTCCTCAGGGTGGTGATTCATTCAAGGCCTGTTTGGTGTCAAGACATCAGGGTTTTGTGCAGACAGCACTGCCACTGGGAAAGTCACCACCCTCAAGATACATCCAAGGTGAAGCTCAAGGAAAGGCTGGAAGCCGAGTGGAGCCTCTGACCCAGCTCAGCTCTGGTAGAGGAAACCATGAGGAACGAGATCCAGAGAGGGTCACAGTCAAACAAGAGAACCTCCGCTATGCTTACCTGGAGGATGGTGAGTATTTCTTTTAAATACTGTTTTCTTAAAGGAGTCAATATGCTTCAAATTAAGTGCTGGTCAGATTGTTGAACAGCTCCTGAATCCTCCCCTATCCTCAGATCTTTGCAGGGTTTAAACTAGGAGTGGGCAGATTGATCCGAAAATGTCAACACTGGCGATACCTACGTGTCGTTTTGAAGATCGATTCTAGCGCCGATAAAATCGATACAGAAAAGGGATCAGTTTCTCTCTGAGTAGACCTGTCTGTGCAAACAGTGTTCTTTTGCACCGTTTGCTTCTCACTGCACGCAGCTTACCGCAGCACGCACCCCGATTAGTCACTCTGAGTCCGACAGACACATGATTGCTGAAGAAAGAGGAGCATGTTTGGAGCTATTTTTCATGTTTGCACATTCAATTTACAATAATAAAAAAACATATTTTTGTTAATCGCCTTAAAGGTGTCCTGTGTTTTAACATGCATGTGATAAGTAATAATAGTGGAAAGCAACTTGAAAGTACATAAGCCGCTTTTAATTATAAAAAGTATTGGTATTGGTATCAATATCGGCGATTCTGGCCCTGCATTATTTGGTATCGTATCGAAACTAAATTTTGTGGTATCACTCCGCCCTAGTTTAAACTTCTCTCTTAAAAGAACAGTGTGTGGCATTTTTGGGGATCTTAGGTGAGTAATCACCTAAAACTAAGAAACGGTGTGTTTTCGTTAGCTTCGAATGAGCCCTCCATATCTACATAGGGAGCAGGTGCTCTTCACAGTCAGCCATGTTGTTCCACCATGTTTCTACAGTAGCCCAGAACGGACAAACCAAACACTGGTTCTAGAGGGAGTCTTTTGCGTTTTTACATTACCTGAAGGCCACCGTAGTTCTCCGACACGCTTGTGAAACTGCAGTAACGTGAGCCGCAGAGTGCAAAACCGTGGTACCGCCAGCCGCTGTCTGACTTCCGTTGCTCCTAAAGTAGTGTTACTATGGTAATGATGGCCTCTGAGTGAGGCGAATGGCGTTACCACGGTTTTGCACTCTGTGACTCACGTTACTGCAGTCTTGGAAAGGGGGGAGTGAGCGGAGGGGTATTCAGTTGGTTGCAATCTGCAACCACATCACTAGATGTTGCCAAATCCTACAAACTGTACCTTTAAGCACTTGTTATTCACTCTTCACATGATTACTTTTGTCATGTTTCGTGTACACAAATGAGTGCAACACTATGAATGCCTTTGAGGAGCAACTGATCAAAAGTGTATGTTGTTATCCCCATTTGAACAATAATCACATCTTTGCCTCTCTTTGGCTGTTCTGAACAGCTAAAATTTTCGGATAACAGGTTGTATTAACTAGTTAGTTTCAAACGTACCCCAGCATTAATCAGTGAGTCTTTATGTTCTGTATTTCAAAGTGAAATATTGTGCATATATAACTGTGTTGAGGGAACATTGGTGACACATTTACATTATCTCTCAATTGATCAGTAACTCAGGGACTGAGCCTCGTCTGTTTGGACGCTAACAGATCTGTGTCTATCTCTGCTTCGGCTTTTTGGGGTTTCCTTGACGAGCCAAACTATCGCTGAAACGTTTAGCTGAGTTGTAGATACTGCATTATTGCATTATTTGCTTCAGCTAAACTAATTAGTAAATGGAGAATATAACATGCAAACTGAGGGAGGGGTAATTGTGGTCTGGTCTGCAAATACATACAAGCACATTGCAATGCTTGCAAATCCTGCATTGTGGTTTGTGTTGGGCCTTTCTTTCCACTTTCCTGTCGTCTCTTTCAGTCTCACTCTCACTCACACAACCGAAAACATACACGCTACACTTGTCAAAGCCTCATGCGCATGCTCAGTTTCATTTTGAATAAATCTAATACAACTTGTTTATGATTCCTGATGTATTAGAGCATGATGAGGGAGAAAGAAGCAATGCCATCATGAAGTAAAGAGAGAATAAGGGACCTTGTTTACTGTGGGGTAAAGTTTGTGTTTACAGAAACAGGAAGTTCACTATATAGGCAAATACGTGCAGACACACCTGTGGTGTGGAAAAAAACAGCCAACAACCTTTGTTCTGGTCTATACATACAGACTGGGGTTATACGGAAAGTTTAGGTAACTACAACAATCTGTTTTACTGAGATTATATTTAATATTGATAGTATTCTTATTCTTTGTGCAACAACCGTGCTTGTTTTTTTATCAGGGAAGACATTATTAATCAGTCCAGAAACCGTTGTAGATAAATCTGTGTTCAATGAAATAGAGACGTAGATGTAGTGGAAAATACTTCACATCATCACTTCAGAGATTGCAAGTCAGCACTGGACTGGATGTGTGAAATTAGAGCATTTTCGGGGGACTTTCTGGTGGCTTTAACCACAAACCACAGCGTCCCGGGGGGGGGGGGGGACCTTTGTTGCCCTCCTCTTTCTTTTCTTGCTCTCTAATAAAAGCATAAAATGCCCCCAAATATCTGACTTTGGCGACACCTGCTGGTAGTATTAAAAACAAAGCAGCATAATCCCCGTATCCACGAGCAAGTTAAACAAGTAACTTGAGGATGAATGAGGTGACCCCAGTTTTGACAGGATTTGTCTTTTTTTTCACAATCATAATTAAAAAAAAATCTTCACCAGGGGGCTTTAAATACAAAATAAATTAATATCAGAATCAGAAACGGTTTTATTGCCAAGTAGGTTTGAACGTACAAGGAATTTTGTCTTATTGATTTGGTGCAAACAATAAACACAGCGCAAAAGTTAAGAGACAGACCATAAAATAGAAGAAATAAAAATAGAAAACATAAGAACATATTGGAAATGAGTAAAAATATGTCTTTTAAAGTCAAAGAGCTGCACATTTTTATGCAGGAATCTGCAAAAAATGGACATGGATGTACAAAAGTTCACAGTATTAATATGTAACATTAAGAATACAAGATAAATTAATTTACATAAAATAAGCATCTTGTCTTAGTTTATTGCAGCGTAGTTGTGAATACAAAATTTGCTCACCCTCATTTGTATTGTTTTTCAGTGAATGACATCATAAGAAGAGACATGACCGGCCACGATGGACAGTGATCCTGTAGGCCATGTCCATCAGATTGAGCATAATATGTAAAATATAAAATCCTGATTGTCTCGGAGGAAGATTGTACTTATATACTTTTTTGTACTTGCAATAAAGAAAACTGGATTGGTGGTAGACATTTAAGGCAAACAATAGAAACTGATCCACTTTAGGCTTATATTTTGACTTAAGACTTTTTAGCCTTAGCATGTGTCACACTCATACTATGTATCTATTGTGTTTTCATTTTAACCTGTTTCACTTCTCATTGTTCATATATTTGTACAATTGCTCTTTGTAGGCATGTATAAAATATTTTATATTAAATAAATTCTGTTTATATGAATCAGTGTGTTTGCATTAAGAACA
This sequence comes from Sebastiscus tertius, assembly GCA_916701665.1. Taxonomy (NCBI): domain Eukaryota; kingdom Metazoa; phylum Chordata; class Actinopteri; order Perciformes; family Sebastidae; genus Sebastiscus; species Sebastiscus tertius. The sequence goes on along the minus strand of CAKAOH010026018.1, from coordinate 2,434 downwards.
GGAATGGACTGAAGAGTTACAAGTATTCCCCAATTAACACACACAAAAACTCCCATTGTTTTTTAAATTGCATTTGTTGAGTTGAAGCAAAATTTCTGCTACCATCATCAAGTTAATTTAATATATAATTTATAAGGTGAAAAATATAATCTATTTTCTGAAAAATATCTCACTTCTGTACAAGCAGTTTGTCTTATGACTAACAAAATGAGGCCTACCAAAATAGGTCAACACAGTAATACAGAAATACTTAGTGTATTACACAAAGCTAAATATTAAAATTAAAACTTACTTAGAAAGTACTGACACTGAAGAATCTTCTCTCAGTGTTGAATTGTTGATGCAACACTGAGTTAGCATCGTTTTTATGTCTAAATACTTCATCTTCGGAAGAATTATTCTGATCCTTTAGTAAAAGTAGCAATACCTCACTGAAAATACTCCACTACAAGTAAAAGTCCTGCATTCAAAGCCAAAAATGTACTTAAAGTATGAAAAGTAAAAGAACTCATTATGCAGTAAAATGTTCCCTGTCAGTGTTTACTATTATAAATATGATGTTTTGGGATTAATATTACTGCTGCATTAATGTGTATCTTGCATTTTACTGCTGTAGATGTTTAAGGTTGTGCTAATTTTAACTCCTTTATATACTGTTCGGTAGTTTAATCTACAGCAATGCATCATATTCTATAAGAGCATCATATGTTTGTAGCGTCGCTGTCGTCCAAATTTGGAGATGAAGTTTTCACTGAACAGAAAGGGAATGAAAACAATATTATCTGAAAAGTAACTAAAGCTGTCAGACAAATGTAGTGGAGTAAATAGTCCAATATTTGCCTCTGAGATGTAGTGGAGTAGCATAAAATGGAGATGCTCAAGTAAAGTACAAGTATTTTAATTTGAATCGGAAGTAGGCCTACAACTTCAGTAAATGTAGATGTACAACTGTGAGATAAATACCATAACAAGTTAAATAAATAAATAAAGATTCAAGATTCAAGATTCAAGATGTTTATTGTCACGCCGGTTATACAGGTACAAACGTGTGAAATGCTTTTTGCTGGGAAGCTCCATTAAAATAATAAGTTACATTACAATTATAAAAGGAAATACTTTGTACAAGGGAAATATTAAGTACCTTCAAATTTACTAACATCTTTTATCCTTGGGGTCAATTTGACCCCAGCAATTTAAACCTCCAGAAAATGATTATAATTAAAATTGTTACCCAAGTTCATGTGTCAGGTACTTTATGTTTGTTTGTTGACTACCTAAATAACCCTTTAAATGAAATCAATATCTTCACGGGAACCATATTTTGCCGCCCCCAAAGCGTGGGGAAATTTCAAAGTTCTTGCGAGAATGATGTTTCCCCTCCCCCATGTCGTGTGAACTCAGTGGTTCTCACACTACTACAGTTATGGTTATGTAAGGTTAGGGCCCTAAAGCTTTTTGAAGATTATAAAGTAGCATGTTATAGTGACCTCAATATCATCCAAAACAAATGTGTGTAAAATGTTGATATTTCTTATATGTTTTATACAGCTAAAACAGCCTGGGGGCAAATTGACCCAAAAGAACACCGATGCATACAGCATGTGTACAGGACATTGAAAACATATCATTTTAATTTTATGTTTACCCAGTTGTCCCCATTAAATTAGGAAAAGTCATTAAATATGAAGCAAAAAAAATTATGTCAATCATTTATTTAGAGACGTTAAACATTGAATGGGGTCAAATTGACCTCAAAGATAATAGGAGGGTTAAAGTAACATATTTTTATGTATTGAACACTTTCCTGTCAATGAAATGAGACTGGAAGTGTACAGTGTTAATAAATAAAGATGTAATGCTATATATAATAAAACACTAGAGGGCGACATCTTCAAACAATCACACACCCTGTCGGAAGTGGATCACAGATTAATTTCGTCACTTCCGGTAAGCGTTCTCTTTGTGAGTTAAACTAGCATTTTGTGTTTCACAGCTTGTATGTGTTATGTTATTATCCCTGTAAAGACAAGAGAAGAGGGAAGTATTCCCGGCACTGGTAAGCTTCTTCTTCCACAAACTCAGCGTTTATTAACTTCATGCACAGCGTTAGTTTTAATCTATGCACTGATATAATAATGTAGGTTATCTACACTGCTGTGCTACATTATAAACGATCCGCAGCTGCATGTAGATGTGTCCTGGTTGTGTCTATCAATAAACATGTACAGTATGCCATCGGCATGACTATATGAGAGCAGAGTATATAATTTGATTAATATGTCCACTTGTTTTTGCTATGAGTTAACTGTTTATAGTGTGGGTGGGGCTATACATAAACTGGGAAAAACTTGTGTTTGGTGGATTATTTCTCTGTTGTTACAATGCTAATTGTCATTGTATTTTACATCGTTGGAAAGTCTGTTTATTTACCTTC
>CAKAOH010026017.1:0-19684 GCA_916701665.1 Sebastiscus tertius | reverse complement strand
TGTGTGTGTGTGTGTGTGTGTGTGTGTGTGTGTGTGTGTGTGTGTGTGTGTCTGACCTGCGTGAGGCTGAAGGAGCCCACCGTGCTGTCGTCATACAGCAGGATGTTGATGGTGTCCAGAGCCCAGGTGCTCTCTGCTAACAGGCCGGACTTCAGTGACATCATCACCCGCCACGCCTCCGGGGTTCCTGATAGGACGATTCAATCACAGACCAGCGTCTTAAACGTGTCCGTGTGTTTCAGGCTACATCCACACTAACACCATACAAAACAGCGCCGTTTCAGAAATCACCTCCGTCCATGCTAACACACCCGAAAACGCACATCACGTGACGTCCACGGACAGAAAGGGTGAAGCCAGTAAAGTTCAAAGGTCTCCGTTTCTGTCCGTCCAGACTAAAACGCAGCACCGGAGTTTCAAACTAAAACGGCGTCAGCAGCGTTTTCAAACGTCTCCGTTTTAGGGGCTCGAAAACGCCGGAGTAGTGTGGACGCCAGGCGTAAAAGTTATGTGTTTAAAATGAAAACATATTAGCGTGGATGTAGCCTCAGTGTGTGCGTGTGTGTGTGTGTGTGTGCGTTGACTCACCCGTGTCCTTGGCGGTGAGCCGGCGTCGTGGCTTCAGTTTGGGGGTCGTGGCCTCCACAGAGCCGGGGAGGAAGCTGAGCTCTCTGTGGATGGGGGGGAGACCCTGAGTGGGCGGGGCCCCCGGCTTCTTCATGGAGGGCAGGTAGGGGGCGCCGTTGGGGGACAGAGAGCCCGCCAGGGGCCGGGGGAAGGAGGAGGGGCTGAGAGAGCGGGTCACGTGGTTAGGGACGGCGGGCGTGACCTGGAAGGAGGAGGGGGGCGGTCTGGAGGGCAGGGGGGGCATGGAGGGAGAGGAGGAGTGGGGGGGGTAAGGGGGCTGGCGTTGGCCTGGATGACCGGGGGGCCACTGGCCGTCCTGGGGGGCCCTGCCCTCCGGGTCCTCTCCTCGCCCCATGCCGGCGTAGGGGGGCCCCTGGCCCTGCCGGCTGTATGGGTAGCCCATGTCTGTCCTGGGGGGCCACATGTTGGGCTGCGGCCCCTCCCCGGGGCCTCCGGACGCCGCCGGCGGCCCTGAGCCCATCATGCCGTGCTGCGGGGGCCCCTGTCGGTCCCGGGCGTATGGGTACGGGTACTGGCCCTGCACCGGCCGCCGCTCGGGACCCATGTAGCCCCCCCCACCTCCTCCAGCGTAGGGGCCAAACACGTCGGGCTGCTGAGAGCCGAACTGCTGCACGCCGAACGCCTCGCCTTCGTGACGCTTCGCAGGGGGATAAATACCCTCCATCGCTCGCTTGTAACCCTGCAGACATAAATATAATATATAATAATATATTTATATATAAAAAAGAATAAATTCACAACAGGATTATAATTTATTTATATTAAAAATATAATATATTTATTTTATATAATATATTTATATAATAAAAAAATAAATTCAGAAAACGATCAGAATTTATAACAATATATTTATATTTTAAATATAAATATATTTATTTTATTTATCATATAACAATATATTTATATAATATATATTAAAAAAGAATAAATCCAGAACAGGATTAGAATTTATTTATATTTTAAATATAACTAAATGTTGTTTCTAGAGCAGCAACAGTCACGTTTACAACAGCAAAGCCACTGTATAAACTCAATAATACATATATTGTATATTAAATATACAATATATGTACTTCATTTTATTTTTGAAGGGCTGATTCATGTGTTGAAAAGTTAAGAAAAATAACATTTAACATCTGAATATTTTCAGTGTCAATTTGATGTTAGAAATATTTAAATTTTATGATAAATGATTTGAAAAATATGAATAAATATAATTTATTTTATTGTTTTTGGATCTCATCGTGGTGCTGTGACCTTTGACCTCTGACTGCCTCGTTATTCATCTGCTGCGAAGTTCATTCTGCATCAGAGAGCTCACCTGCTGCTGCTGCTGCTGCTGCTGCTGCTGCTGCTGCTGCTGCTGCTGCTGCTGCTGCTGCTGCTGCTGCTGCTGCTGAGGGTACAGGGGCTGATGGGAAGTGTAGGCCATGCTGTGAGGATACTGCTGCCCGTAGCCGTCATGTCTGAGGAGAGGGAGTAGAATTTATTCATTCACTACGTACAAACTAAATGTAAAGCTCCATCTAACGTATATATATGTATATAACACCCCTCTCACCTCTGGTGGGGGTATCTGTTGGCCGGGTACATGCCGGCCTCGTTTCCAGATGGACCCATGCTGTTCTGACCTCCGGGGGGCGCCATGCCTCCCTCCGGCCCCATCGCATGCTCCGGCCTGCGGCACAGAAAGACAAACAATCAGGAACCTTTAATCACTTACTAAATAACTATGTGTATATAATATAAGTTCAGTCCTGTGCGGCACAAGCAAGAAATGTATATAATTACCTCAGGTAATAAAGAAAAAATCATATCTAGCCAAATTAAACTATTTACACTTTTTGCACCAGAGTCCATTGTAATATTTGGCTGTTAACCAGCTGACAAACTCGGCTTTAAGTGATGCAAGAAGAACTCCTCAAACCCAGAGCCTCACCTCCGCTCGTAGCCGGGGCCGTAGGGGTACTGGGGTCTGGGGCCCATCCCCGTCGGGGGCCCAGAGGGCGGCCCGCTGCGGGGGTACATGTCCTGCATGGCACCGCTGGGCATCTGACCGGGACCAAAGGCCTCGCCGGGCCCCGGACCTGAAGAGGGACGGGTGAAGACACATCGTCACTTAAATAAATCAGAAAAATCGTCATTGTTTGATTTAGTTTAGTTTTTATTTGCCTGGAAGGAAGAAAATCTAAAAACGGAGGACTTTGAAAGTGCTCAGTGGTGATGTAATGCGGATGTAACAGCCCTGTAATGAGAAACAGTTTGAGTGTTTACCACCAGGGGGCAGCAGAGCACAGTGACTGCAACTAAAGGCCTGATTAACTGGTCCTGCTCTATACTGGTCAGAGCCAGAAAGCTGCTGGTTTTCTGATTTCAGATTTCTTTAAATGACTGCAGGAGAAAACTAAAGAGTGTTACTGGTTAAATGTCACGGAGTCAACATGAAACTGTTTCCCTCCTCACCTTTCCTCGCTCCTCCGTACGGGTCTTTGTTGACATCGTACTGCATCCTCATTGAGGGGTCCGTCGGGCCTCCTCCCTGCTGGTAGGGGACGCCTCCGGGTCCTGGGCCTCGCTTGCTGTGGAAGGCTGGATCGCTGCCTTCAGAAAACGGGTCCAGGACGCTCACTCCTGCCATGTTCCTGAGAGGCAAACCACAGCAGCAGGTGAGGACTGACATGTAAAACATTAAGACTTTAACCAAGCAGCAACCTCCGGGGTCTCAGAAGTGAAGCCAAACCTGCATTCTCTCTAACAGCCAGCAGGGGGCGACTCCTCTGGTTGCTATAAGACATGCGATTGTATAGAAGTCTATGAGAAAATGAGCCTTCTTCTCTCTTGATTTATTCCCTCAGTAAACATTGTAAACATGAGTTTATGGTCTCAATCTCTAGTTTCAAGTCTTCTTCAATACAGCATGATGTTCATTTAGTAAATTATGGTCCCATTTAGAGTCAGATAGACCATAAAGCAGGGGATGCTTTAGGGCGGGGCTACCTTGTGATTGACAGGTCGCTACCACGGCGTTGTCCGGTCTGGAAGAAGAATCTTAGAACTTTAACCCTTTCACAGTGTGTTTTCACTTCAAAGTTAATTATAACATTTTAGTCGCCTAAAAATGTCTTATTCAGTGTTCGGTTGTACTTAGCTCCACCCACTAGAGTCACTTCTGGTTGCAAAAAAACAAGATGGCAACGGCCACAAACCAAGATAGTGACGGACAAAAATCTAGATGGCAACACCCAAAAACAAAGATGCCGAACTCGAGGCTTCAAAACGTCAGTCCACAAACCAATGGGTGATGTCACGGTGACTACGTCCACTTCTACAGTCTGTGACTTCAACATGCACAGAGCAGAAGTAGAGTTTTTTTAAAAAGTAAAAGTTCCCTTCAAGTGTTTGAAACAACCTTTTCACAGTTTTTGAGGAAATGAAAGAGAAAGCCAGATAACATTATAACACATTGACCATTTGACAAATAGAACATTTTGCAGCGGTCGATGTCGGGTATCTTTTGGTCCGATCCGGCCGTGCTGAGACAGAAGGACAAATACACCAAATAGTGCAGTAAAAAAAACATATTGAACAACATATATTGCATTTTCAAAACAACAAAAGCTGATAAAATGGTTGGATGATCTCCACAGATGTGTGTTGTTGAGCTGAATTCAGGATTTGAGCCTCTTCCCCTACCTGTTTCCAGGCTGGGGGCCCATCTGGCTGTGCGGGGTGGAGGCTGGGGTCGGGGGCTTCAGGTCTCCGGGGGCCTCGGTCAGGGAGCTGCTGCTGGACTGAGGGGTGTTGGGGCCCTGCAGGGAGCCCGAGTTGGCTGCAGAGATACAGACCAGACAGAAAACCTGCTGAGAACAAGGGTTACGTGTCATCATGTAGCGTCACACCGCAGAAAAAAAGGAGGTGGACCGAGATTATTTTAGTACTTGTGGGGTCCAACAGCTTCCCGGAGAACACCAGAGATCACAGCTGCAGGGTTAGTTCGGAGTCACACAATAAACACAAACAAGTCTACAAGAGAGCAGGTGATTCCTCACCTGGGGAGGGGGGTTGGATCTTGGCCTGGAGGGACAGAGGTTTCTTGGCGTCTCCGGCGAACCCCAGGCCCTCGGGTGGAGGCTCCTCTCCTCGCTCCACCTTACACTCGTAGGCGAACAGGTACTGGATGTACTGCTTCTTCAGAGAGCTGGCCGCGCTGCTGGACGTCCCCACGTTCAACTGGGACGACAACGACCGCCACTTCTTGTTCTTGTTCACCTGAGGAGGACGAAGAGGAGGACTGGATGACTAAGATGTGGCTAAAAACGAATGAACATATTCATGAAAAGACTAACAGCTGATGTCTCACCATGGCCAGGCCTCCGATCTCTCTCACAGTCAGGTAGAGTCTGCAGAGGTCCAGAGGTTTCTTTCCGACGGCGGGCAGGTTCGGGACGGGCGTCCCCCTCTCCTCCATGAAGGACAGGAAGCGGTCCACCCACGGCCTCCGCTCCGGCTCAGAGCCCATGTCGTACAGCCGGGTGATCTTCTCGTTGGTCATGGTGGCCGCGCTGGGCTTCTGGAGAGACCGAGACACGGAGACCACAGCGCTCAGCTTCGAGTTCACAGAGCAGAGAGGGAACTGCACAATACGACCAAAGATCAACCCGTCATCACCGCCAACGTGGATTAAAGACTTTCAGAGGGCAACGAAATCAAACAAATTAAATCCGTCAGAATCTCATTTAAAGCCGGTGGCGGACGGATATCTTCCAACATATTAGTCACAGTATTCTTCAAATAAAGTGCACTTTAAAACAATTTGTAAAGCAAAAACAGAAAGACATTAAGGGTTATTATTTATTCAACATAATGTAGCATTTCAAAGATGGAAAGCATGTTGTGTTGGACAGGTAAGAAACTGAGATAATACGGTTATTAACTATCCATATTAATCAGTAATTTGGTATCAGCAGTGTCACACTAGAGAACTACGGTTGGAAGAACTTTCAGAGGAAAACGCTTAGTGCTCCTTAAAAGAGAAAAAGTTAAATTAAAACATGGTTTATATTTTTAAATCTGTGATAAATCTGTTGGTTCCAGGTGGCTGAAAAATTGCAATTGTCAAACTGCAGGTTTTACAATAAATGAGTCACTATTGGTCAGTCCTACACAACAGAAACATCACAATGACACAAGACAACAGTATTACCCAACCTTTCTCATTTTAGATAAATACATAGAGAGCTACACGCTGAGACGACTGATAGTCAGAAGACTCATCACGTTTCCTTTAGTTACTCTGAACTGCACATTATTGTATAATAACAATGATACCTCTGGTTTCTGTTCAACATCCACAAATTCAGAACAAACCTTGTTTGTTGTTGTTCCAGTTGTGGATTTAGAGGTTCAACCATAGAAATAGATTTAGGAGTAGAACGGACATTCCCATTCAAATCAACGTAGCAGGATGGTCAGAGCGGCGGACATTCTTATGTGTACCGTTACAAAAGTAAAAGAAACAATATTTCCATTCCATTGTCAATTGAACAATAAAATATTATAAATATTATAATATATACAGGATAACTGGCTTTAATGCTACACTGGTAACAGAAAATGAGCCTCGCAGCGGGCTGGTGGGTCTAACGGTCGCTCCGCTTCATTCGCCGCGCTGCTCCAGTGAAGGACAAGCAACCTGCGAGCTAACAACAATCACCGTTTTCTTTTGTACTAGTCAATCGACAACGTGGAAACCATTCAATGTCCGTTCTACTCCTATTCCATTTCTATGGTTTCATCACTAAAATGATATTGATCAGAGGTCCTTTAAAGGCAATCAGTATGTGGAAGTAGTGTGAAACTGGTTTAAATTCTGCATCTACAGATGAGTGAGGAGGTTGAGCAGCACTGTGACACTAAAAACACAACCAGATGATTGTTAGATACGTGGCCGCCGACACAGTCACAGCTCACACTACGAGACTTTCTCATCAAAACAGACTAAGTCTGAGGCCTGGACTACGAAGCAGGATTTGGGGTTAGAGGTAACTTCAGGGTTTAACCCATCGGGGTTTTCAGATAAGAGATCAACTCGTATGAAAGCACCGCCTGCTGACCAATCAGAGCTCGGTGCGCAGATCGTATGATATCACACAAATACGAAGAAGTAACAGATGGACTGAAGGCGAAGTATTAAAGTCTTTTATGATAAACTTATATGTTTTGTTAACCTTTCATGATGCTGATGACTGAAATCTAAACATCAAAGGTTTTTAAATAAAGGAATTTTAAACCTTTTTTTAAATGAGAAAGTCTCAGTAAACCTGTAGAAAATCAGATAACCATACGAAAACATTTACAATAAAAAAAAGCACCTTTTTGACTTCACTATAGGGTTGGGCGATATGTTAAAACATTCCACATTCTCACAGGTGTGTGAGCTCTGACTCATTCTTCAGAGGCAAACCTTTAAATTAGCAAAATAAAATCACATAAATCAACCAGCGATGCACTCAGCCGATATATTCGTCCAATCGCCCAACCCTACTTAAAAAAAAAAAATAGTAATACAGATGCACGCACAATGCTGCTTTGTCCAATGAAAACCTTGCATCTCCAAAGAGCCCATTTTTGTAGAAAACTAGAGTTGTTCCGATACGAGTATTGGAAATGCACCCGATACTGCCCAAAATTCAGTATCGGGTATCGCCGAGTACGTCAGCCTACGCACCGATCCGATACCATCATTTATCAACCCGGAAAAAAAATCAACTTGTGTAACCGGAAATCAATTCTTCTTCTTTGTTATTTGTTCATTTTTAACAACAAATATAGTAATTATATCACATTGATCAGTAGTAAACAGCTGTTAAATAATAATAATTATCAATAATAATAGCAATAATAATAATAATAATAATAATAATAATAAAACAGTTATAATACCAATAATATAACAGTAATAATAATAATAATAATAATACATAATAATTTAACAGTTATAATAGTGATAATAATAAATAAATAATAATAATAGCAATAATAATAATAATAATAGTAATAATAATAACAATAACAATAATAGCAATAATAATAATAAATAATAGTTATAATAATAGCAATGATAATAATAGTAATAATAATATAGTTATAATAATAATAGAATAATAAAATAATAACTATATTTATTTTTTATCACTATTGGTATCGGATCGGTACTCGGTAACGGCCAATACCGCAAGTTCAGGTATCGGAATCGGTATCGAGAAGGAAAAAATGGTATCGGAACATCTCAAGTAGAAATAGAGGAACCATTGATGTCACCTGATGTTATACAGCAGAGCTCGCTGGGTTTAGGAGAGTAAAACCTAAAAGCCAGTAGGAGTTACGAGGTTTTCACACACCAGCAGCAGGAAGTAGGGCTCTACGGTGACGAACCTTCAGAGTCAACATCATTCATCATAAACAGATTTGACATTTACGCACCGTAGAACCCTAAAACAAAAACAAAATACACAATAACACAGAGAAGCTTGTGCTTTGCGGCACTTACGGGGCTGGTTGACGTCTTGGACCAGGCGGAGCTGCTAATGCTATCACTGTCCTCCCCGTGATAGGAGGACAGACTAGCTGAGCTGGGGGACATGGGGGACGGGGTGAGGGGCTGGGACACACACTGAGACACAAAACACACAACAGAGCCATGTGGTGAGGGGACGACAGGAAGTAGTGGTACTTCAAAATAAAAAAAAAATAAGAGTTTTGTTTTCATTCACAGAGCCGACAAGCAGTTAGCGTTAGCATTTAGCAGCTGTGAGCGGGTTGGCCAGTCGGGTTACGCCTCATTTCCACATAGTTATGTGAGTCAGCAGGAAGTTCATTCATTCCTATGGGAACCTGCGTGATCTCTGATGTGTTTGCGAAACTCCTCCTCCTGTTTTTTTTTTTCTTAGGGCTATAAAAGGTAAAGCCATAGTAACGCGTTAACGCAAATTTGTTTTAACGCCACTAATTTCTTTCACGCATAAACGCAAGTTGTTATTTTTAGGTTGTAGCGGGCTCAGTTTTAAAGCTAGAGTGAAGATACTGGCATCATATGAAACTAGAAAACCTGATGAATCCATCGGTACCAACTATGTCATACTAGCTTGTCGTGAAGGAGGTTAAATAACGCTCTGTTGTTGCCTGTTGGGCTCAGTTTACCATGTTATGATTTGAGCATACTGTTTTATGTTAAATGCAGTACCTGTGAGGGTTTCTGGACAATATCTGTCATTGTTTTGTGTTGTTAATTGATTTACAATAATAAATATATACATACAATTTGCACAAAGCAGCATATCTGTCCACTCCCATGTTGATAAGAGTATAAAATACTTGACAAATCTCCCTTTAAGGTTCATTTTGAACAGATAAAAAATGTGCAATTAACTATTTTAAATCGATCGACAGCCCTACATTTGTGGCAGATTATGAACTGTATGCACCGTGTGCAACAGGAAGCAATTAGCGAATTAATAAACTGATTTATGAATATAATACATCTCTATTAATAACATTTTTCAAAGTGAAAAGTTTGACGGCATATTTAGCAGTTATGTGAACTATTTTGTTAAAGTACGTATGAACCGCTATATGCACTACCAAGGTTAGTTAAATATGCCATTGCTTCAAAAAAATGTATAAATGTGTCGTCAAAAACAGATAGTAACTCAGATATAAAAACGCTGTTTTGTATCTATGCAGTAAATTATCTCCCATATCTGCGGTTGTGTTTTTATCCATAAAGAAATGTCCTTGCGTTGAACACTAGTGGTCGTAATCTATATACTATACTGATTTACAGACACAAAAACAACCCGTGGAAACGAGGCTTTAATGCGGACAGGAAGAAACGAGATACCCCTCTGTTAAGATAAGCCTCGATTCAGATGTGGAAAAACTCCCAAAACAAAACCTTTAACAGGAAATAAATCCTTTATCCTGATTAAAACCAAATTCTACCAAATATCTAAACCACAACTCGGTCAGGTTTCCTCTTCTAACTCAGTCTACCGGCCAGGTTTCTATTATTTTGAGTTATTCTCCAACAACTGTGTAGTTATCTGGGAGAATTTTAACAACCAATTGAGCTTCTTGACTTTAAAGTTTCCCCCCCGTTGTCTCTCATCTATTCTGAAGTCTCTGACAGCTGACATGGAAAATAAAAAAAACACACCAAACCTTCGGAGTGTCAAACTGTGAGCAAACTGCTTCAGCACAAAACAAAAAAAAAGTGCCAAAAATTAGCAGCAACACAGGCGTGAAAGACGTGCTGCTGTAAAGTCCTCGACAAACTGCAGACACAAAGCAGCCGAGCGAACAAAGACGAGTCGTCTCACGTAACTCCCGACACAGATCTGTGATCAAGGCCGACTCCTCACTACCGGGTAATGAGGAGGAGAGGGGAGTGAAAAGAGAGCAGCGAGGAAGGAAGAAGTCGGAGCTTTCAAACCTCTCCAGCTGCTGAGCCGAGAGCGAACTAAACAAGCAACATAAAACGAGCTGAATCTAAACAGAACTCTGGCTCACGTTGGCAGGGAACTGGTTATTTCTGTAACTCTTCCAGAAACCAGCCAGAAGAAATAATGACGACAGGTGTAATGAACACCGAGCTGCTGGAAACAAACCGAACTACTGTCGAGTGCCAACTAGGGAGATACGACAACAAAAAGCACCGGGGAGTTATTTCCTTTGTGAAACATCTCCCGGTTGGAACAAACAGACTGCACTGAAAAAGTTGACACGTCAATCTGAATTACAGTTTCCTTCTACAAAGTCTGACAGATGCTGTTTTCTGGTTGTTAAAGTCTGGGAGGACGTGGAGGATGACTTCCTGTCTGCTGGAGAGAAAGCTCTACGAAAGGCAGCGCAGGTGGGAGGACGACGGCGTATTAGGGCCACTGTAGGTAAAACAATAATACATTATGGAGCCGGGGGGGGGGAGAATATGCTGAGAAAAAACTCTTATGAGATTAAAGTGGTAAATTTACGAGAAAGAAAACACAACTTTACGAGAGAAAAAACGGGAATATTCTCTGATATTAAAGACACAAATTTATAAGAAAAAACCTTGAATATTCTCTGAGATTAAAATCACAAATTTGGCGTATTAGAACCACTGTAGATTAAAGATTTAATTAAGATTAAATAAATAAATTACTGAGCCGGGGGAGGGAGGTAATTTTCTGAGAAAAAAATCTGAATTTACAATATTAAACACAAATTTACGCAAAGAAAGACTTGGATATTCTCTGAGATTAAAATGGTAAATATATGAGAGAATAATTCCAAATTCACAAAAAAACCCTTTTTCATTCTATAAGATTAAAGTCACGGATTTACAAGAAAAACCTTAAATATTCTCTGAGGTAAAAGTAGTAAATTTACGAGAAAAAAAACACAAATTTACAAGAAAAAAAACTTAAATATTCTTCGATATAAAAGCGGTAAATTAACGGAAAAAAAAACTTGAATATTCTGAGATTAAAGTATTAAATTTATAAGAACAAACCCACAAATTTACGAGAAAAAACTTAAATATTCTCTGAGATTAAGGACACAAATTTGTGACTACTAATCTTGCCCTATATTTTAATTTATGCACTATTTTATGTCTCAGATTATAATTTTTTGTGATTTTCTTTTTATTGGTATTTAATGAGCGTTGTTGGAAGGAGCCTGAGATCTAATGACAATAAATAAATAGCTTGAACGTGATGGATTCTGATCTGATTCTACGTAAAAGGATATTTCTAATGCTCTAAAATGTCAGAGGAGAATTTTAATAATTTATTCTGTTGAACAAAATACTCAACGCTGCCATTAAAAAACCTGCATCGGTGCTGTTAAGATGCATGAAGCTCAGCACTCGTGCGTTTGTTAGAGAGCAGAGCAGAACAGCCACTGTGATTGGTTAACAAAGCCACAGGACGCACCTTGGGTTTGGGTGGTTCGGTGGCAGGGCAGACGCCCTCTTTGCTGAGCTCCACCCCCCGCTGCTTGGCATCTGGATGAACGGCCATCCCGTCTAATGACATCATCACGGGGCCTGGAGGATAAATTATGAGACAGAAGGTCAAGTCACCTTAAAGGACGACTCCATCTGCGTTGTTTATTTCAAATGGAAACGTCCACTCAGCCGTTGGCAGAAAGCAGTGACGTAGGTTAGCACAGTAAGCTAATCAATAAGGTTATGAATAATGTGAGCGCTAGCACTAGCTGAGTCAACGTTAGCTCTGCTAAGTTTGGAAATAACTGAAAGAAGTGGGGTTGTATGTATACTCCCGTGTTCTGAGAGGTAAATGACTGTTTTTGTGAATGGAGTCTGGTGGCTTTGAAGAGAGCGATTTAACTGCCTGTCAGAAAGGGCTGTCTGATGGCGAGGTAAAGCAACTGTAAACGGGAGCAGCAGAAAAACGGATTTTAGATTATCAGTTTAAGTGTACGCTATATTTAGAATATTTCCCCCGCTTTACCTCGCCATCGGACACAGCCCTTTCTGACGGGGAACTGAAGCCGTTATATCGCTCTCTTCAAAGCCACCAGACTCCATTCACAAAAACAGTCATTTCACCTCTCAGAACACGGGAGTTGCTGGTCTACCACTGCAAAAATTAGTTTGTTCATGTTATCGTGTGACTTTCTGATCTGAACTAACGTGGCGTCCACACAACAGTACGTTGCTTAGCTGCCTGCCGGTACTCCTGTCTGCTTCTCCAAACTGGGAGCACGCCAACCGCCATCTGAGCTACTGTATTAGTACGCTGACTATAGGGATGTTTATATATACTGTACATGTAGCAGCGTCATCATGCAGAAATCTACGTCAGGTCACCATGTGGAAGGGCTTGAAGGGAAAATAGCATTTTGACGCTAAAACATACTTTGAATAAAGTGTGAATGTTTGGATTTGAATACATAAAGAACACCACTGGGAAGATACGGGATGATAAAAAAAACTAACAAAAATAAATAAAATAATAATAGATCCGCCCTTTAACTGACGGGCATCTGGATCTACGGTCTTACCGGAGGAGGGGGCGCTGTAGTGGGGTCCCTGCGGTGTCATCCTCCCAGAGTTGCTGCCTACTTGCTGGCTGTAGGGACCTCCTCCAGGACCTCCAGGTCCCATCCCTCCCATCGGTGCCATACCCAGGTAGCTACCCTGCCTGGACACCACAGAGAGAAAAAGGGGTTTGAATTTGATCACAAGCATTTATTTTGGCAGCTTTCATGCAGGAGGTCGCACGTTGAGGAAGAAGTAGAAGAGGAATAAAGCGTCGGGCTCCAGGACTCGTGCAGTTAGTGGAGACAAAGACCCTGTTCACACCTGGTATTAACATGTGTCCGCTGATCTCACTTCCCTGCTCTACATGCAAATAAACAGTTGCGCCACAGGTCTGTGGCATGTTCCAGATGTTTGATGCACTCGTAATATACTGTATATCCAACTGGAGATATAAAGTTAGTTTTATTTCCTGAAGAAGAGGACACATCATCATCATCATCATCATCATCATCATCATCATCATCATCATCATCATCATCAGCAGCAGCCCGTCTGAAGCCATGCAGGACCCATCAGAGTACAGGAAGTGGTCCGGTTAGTAAAACACCCTATAACCTCTCTGTGAGCAGCAGAGCCTGACACATACTCATCACACAGCTTCATCAGCTCTCTTTTTCACTGTGACAATAAATCAAACACGTCTAATAGTTGTTAATAATCAAGTCTTTCATCGGTGCGTATATTCATTTTGTTAGTTTTCTTTGCTATTCTGAAAATGTACTGAACCGTGAGCTCCATCCTACGACAGCGTATCAGGGTGATTGTAAGTAAAAAAAATAATAATTATGGAGCCGGGAGGGGGGAGGTGGGGTGGGGGGGGGGAATATTCAGAAAGAGAAAAAAAAAGAGAAATTAAAGTAATATATTTATGAGAAAAAAGTTGAACATTTTCTGAGATAATAAGGTCATAAATTTGAGAGAATTTTTTTTTAATATTCTCTGAGATTATAAAGTCAGAAATTTACAAGAAAAGAAATTTTATATTTTCTGAGAAAATAAAGACAAATTTCCAAGAAAAAAAACGAAAAAAGAAAATTTACAAGAAATAAACTGGTAAAAAAACAAATCTTTTTGGAGATAATAAAGTCATACATTTACGAGAAAAAAGTTTTTTTGTCAAGGAACCAGATGGCTTCACTATGAACGTTGGATCAACCTCATCACACCACAGACGCCGATGCTGATGATCATCTGGTGATTCTGGGCAAAAGTCAACAGGATTTCCTGATAAATCTGATTCAAAGTGTAATATGATGAGGTCATCCACTGTAGGTAGGATACATGGCAAGCGGCGACGTCTGTGGTGCAATGAGGTTGATCCAACATTGCAAAGTGAAGCCATGTGGGTCCTTATAAATTTGCGACTTTAATCTCAGAATATTAAATTTTTTTCTCAGAAATTTGAGAATTAATCTCAGAATATTATTTTTTTTTTCTTGTGTATTCGGGATTATTTTGTCATAAATTTACCACTTTAATCTCAGAGAATACCCAATTTTTTCTTAGTGTAAATTTGTGTTTAATCTTTTAAATTCAGAGTTTTTTTTCTCAGCGTATTACCCCCCTCCCCGGCTCAGTAACTTCTTTATTTATTTTAACCTACAGTGGCTCTAATACGCAATGGTACAAACCCGAGGTACCAACCACTTTGGGGGAAATAAAACAGGGCTGTATTGAAACGTAATGTTTCTGTATCTGTCAGGCTCTGGTACCAAACCTACCCATAACGCTCAGGGGGGGTCTGCATGGTGGGTTGGGGCTGAGCATTGGTTCTCTGCTGGGAGTGGTGAGGAGGGTGGTGAGGGTGGTGAGGAGGGTGAGAGAGGTGAAGGGTAGGAGAGAGGGCAGGTCGACCCCCGGGCCAGGACTGGTTGAGGTAGGCTGGGGAACGAGCGAAGGGAGGCCTGGACGGGTTGAGGGTGGAGGATGGAGGGTGGAGGGTGGAGGATGGAGGGATGGAGGGTGGAGAGGGAAAAGCAACAAAAACTTTGATTTGGTCGACCTTCTGCAGCTTCAAACAATAAAAAATATCAATATTGACGTTCAAAAAGGTGAAATGCAACAAACTAATGAGGATGTCTCTTTCAAAACATAACGGAAGCAGCGTTTCATTATTAGCTGCTGCTAGCGTCGTTGTAGCCACTTGAAATGAAAAACGTTCCTGGAACTCCTGCAATAGTTTGGGTTATCCAGGCTCTTCTGGGTCTGTGCAGACTCACCTGCCCTGGACGGTGACGGAGGTCAAGGAGTTGGCACTTGGCCCGGCGTTGGGGCCCATCTCAGGCGGTTTGCGGCTAGCGTTGGGCCCCGGGGGCCCCATGCCCTGCCCGGCGGGCTGTGGCATGCCGGGGGAGGTGGGGGCCATGGCGCTCCCTCCGGCGGGGTAAGGCCGGCCCCCGGCGCCGGGCCCCGGGCCGCGACCTGCCGGGGTGGACGGGCCCTGACCGTGCATCGGACTGCTGGCGTTCAACCCCAGGCTGTTAGTTAAGCCGGGGCCCGGGCCGGGGCCGCTGTAGTTGGCACTGGGGGCCCCGCCGTAGTGGGGGGGGCGAGGGTAGTTACCTAGAGAGGGCGAGGAGGGACAATCTGGTTTAAAGTTCCACTTTTATGACTTCAATAAACGTGTTTTTCCTTCTAGGTCACAGTGTGTACCTGGGGGGCCGTACTGGCCATATGAGGCCCCCTGCTGGTAGGAGCTGTGGTGCATGGGCCCCCCTGGCGCTGTGTGAGGGGACATGGGTGGTGCTGACTGCTGGGGGCCAAACTGAGGCCCCGAGGTGCTACGCTGCATGGAGGGAGGGAAACCTGAAGAAAAGATGAAGACAAGAGAGGAGGAGGTTAGAGACCAGGAGGAGTGACAAAGAGGTTAGCCTAGCTTAGCACAAACACTTGAAGCAGGCGGAAACTGCTAGCCTAGCTCCACCTGTAGTTTATCTATCAAAGAGACAGAGAGGTGGTGGTGACGATGGTGAAGGATGTTTAACTCAGTCGTACCTCTGTCCTGGGTCAGGACAGACTGGGAAGGATGAGGACCGACATCTGATCCAGGACCAGAGACCTGCGGGGTCAACTGAACGCCTGAGAGGGGGGACACAGAGACAGATATGTGGTGGTTTCCACGGCAACAAGAAGAGACGTGAACCTCGTTAATTTACAAGCTATCATCGTCCTACCTGGTCCGCTGACGGCGGGGGACATCGGTCCGGATCGTGATTGGCTGCTGGACCCAGCGGGGGACAGCGACGGGGAAGGGGAGGGCCCGGCGCGAGGCGGCAGCGGCAGTCGTGGTGAGACGTGGGGGGAGAACGGAGAACGGGCCGGGGTCCCCTGGTCGCCCTGAGCGCTGCCGGAGCCCGACGCCCCTGAACTCACCGCCGCCTCGGTGCCGGTGGGCAAGTCGTCGATGGAGCCGGATAAATCCTGGAACACAGACCGACAATACAGTTAAATTGTGTCCAGTCAGTCAGTCAGAAAGTTCTAACCATCTCAGCTCGATCAGCTTTAGCTCTGAAACAACAGATCAAATATTTTCCCACATCTCCAAACTCCCCTGAACGCCTCACAGTCTCTAATTTGATGAACAGTTTTCCGGCTTCCGGAGTGTTTTCTGCAGACTGAAGGAGGACGATGAAGAAACAGACGATGATGATGACATAAAAGGAGAAAGAGGAGAGACACACAAGGAGCTGGAGAAGGAGAAGAGGAGGAAGAAGAGGAAGAAGAAGAAGAAGAAGAAGAAGAAGAAGTGAAATCTCCCAACTGCCCCTGGGCCTCAAGCCAGCCAATCAAAGCGCAGAATCCCATCCTCCTTCCATCACTCCGCCCCCTGCCAACAGCTCAGCCAATCAGCTGCTGCGCTGCTGCAACACAAACACACACACACACACACACACACACACACACACACACACACACACACACACACACACACACACACACACACACACACACACACACACACACACTAGGTGTGTGTTCTAATTATAAAGACTGAGCTACAGACAGAGCATTAGTCTGAAGCCTCGCTCGACCTGCTCCTTCTCCACCTCCTCCTCTTCTCCTTCACCTCATCTACTTCTCCTCTTATCCTCCTTTAGTCAGCCTCCTCCTTTAGTCAGCCTCCTCCTCCTCTTCCTCCTCTTCCTCCTCTTCTCTCCGTTAGCCAGTTGTTATTTTGTAATTTAAATATTTCTCTGGATGAGATCATGAATCACTGAGTGTTTCACAGCAGAAACTCTTCATATCCAGTTAAACACACTCATCAACTTCTCTCTCCAAAATTCTTCCTCTGCTCAAAGCTCAAATCACTGAATCCACAAACAATAAAAATCCACTGTCCTGATTGGATGCTGCAGTTACATGGAAGGTGCGTGATGTTAATTTTATAATTTTATTTTGGCAAAGACGAGACTACCAGCTGATTCATTGAGGACATTTTGGGTCGTATTGGCTTGTTTTGGTAGCAACTAGAGATGCACCGATACCACATTTTTCAGACCGAGTACAAGTACAAGTACTTACATTTGGGTACTCGCCGATACCGAGTACCGATACGAGTACTTCTCTGTGCCAAAAGACCCTCGTTAACAGCCAGCTGGAGGGTGTGAGCAACACACAGCAG
Organism: Sebastiscus tertius; assembly: GCA_916701665.1. Taxonomy (NCBI): domain Eukaryota; kingdom Metazoa; phylum Chordata; class Actinopteri; order Perciformes; family Sebastidae; genus Sebastiscus; species Sebastiscus tertius. The sequence goes on along the minus strand of CAKAOH010026017.1, from coordinate 2,309 downwards.
GCTGGGGAGTCACGCATACGAGGCGGTGCACCGCCACCAGCTCTAGGTCGGCTTGGAAAAGCTCGGGGCGAAGGTGCTTCCCAGGGCCGTGGCCAAAGTGTCACCAGGGCGGACTGTCCTTAGTGCGCCCCAACCACGTCGTGCCCCCAGGGTGGGGCTCAGCCAACGTAAAAGGCGCCAGGGGTCTGTGGCGATGTCTGCAACCCACCTGACCAGTCTTGAAACACAGACCAAGGAGTCGAATGCACGCGCGAGTCAGAGGGTAAAAGCAAAACCCTGTGGCGCAACCGTTGTTGGTGCATCCCTAGTAGCAACGTGTTCTTTCAGGTAACTCTAGAATAACTGGGGGGTTAAACTGGGAGTTAGATAACTGATAATTGATAACTGATTTAGATTAGGGATGCATTGTGAATTTTTAAATTTTGATTTTTATATGTTACGTTAGAATCATTTAATATTAAATCTTGAAAAAGGACTGAATGTCATTAATAACAATAATGATAATAATAATAAATTCAACTTAACAACGCTTTTCAAGGACTCAAAGACGCTTATGGCCGCTTATTAATATCAAATTGCAGAAAAGACTCAAAGAGAGTCAGTCAGCAAAAAATAAACAAACAGCCAGTCACACTTTTGTGCATCTGATTTCTGCTGATTTTTTTTTATTTTTTTTTTTAATCCTCATCCTGCAAACGGAGCCGTATCTCCCCTCCTCCCGTCGCCATGGCAACTGCATCAGCACCACTGACTTCAAAAGGAGGCTCCGAGGAGGGAAAGACAGAGAGGAAAGAGGCAGGCCAACACAGAGGAACCAGTATAGAGAGAGTGAGATAGAGAGAGAGCGAGGAGGAGGAAATAATTAAAGGAGACGCAGGGAGAGAAACAGCAGACAGACGGATGATTTTTAGGTTGGAGCGGGCTCAGTGTTAAAGCTAGAGTGAAGATCCTGGTATCATATGAAACCAAAAAACCTAATGAATCCACTGGTACCAACCATCATACTAGCTTGTCATGAAGGAGGCTAAATAACGCTACAAACGTATGCTAAAGATAGTGCTATTAATTTCAATTGGTTGAAAGACCTACTATTAATACATGCCTGTCATAAGTTTCCAGTGAGCATTGTTTTTGTGACATCTACATGTTTAGGTTAAAACTATAGATTATTATCATTACAATTCACACGTCAACATATTTATTAGGGCTGTCAATCGATTAAAGACCACTGTTGGTGTCCCGTGTGAAACCGGATATGTATGTTATTGTCGTGTTAACTTTGACAGGCGATTTGCGGCTAGTGTTGGGAACCGGGAGCCCCATGCCCTGCCCGGCGGGCTGTGGCATGCCGGGGGAGGTGGAGGCCATGGCGCTCCCTCCGGCGGGGTAAGGCCGGCACCCGGGCCGCGACCCGGGGGGGTCGGACGGTCTTTTAAATTACAGTTCAGTCAGGGTCATTATTTCTGTTGTGTCTCTCTCTCTGTGAGGTCCAGTCAACCCAGCAGGAAGTATCAGGCGCTGAGAGCGTGATACCTGCCAGAGAAAACGAGGACGCTGTCATTATCGACAACAATCGGGGAGCGCTGAATCACGCCGGCCGAGCCTGACGCGACAAACTGACGGAGCTCCACCTGTTAACTTCTCCCTTCACCAGCTGATTTAATAAACGGGACAGGATGTCGGCCAAACTGCTATAAACTATTTATTTTCACAATAAGAGTCCGATAAATAAAATGCTGAAGGAGTTTTGTTGATTTTTACCAAACTATCTGGTATTTTACAACTCTGACTGGTACGTCATCACAGTGTAGTCGTGAAGTGACGTACCGGCAGGCTGGACGGCCTCTCCTGTTGGCTCAGACTCATCTCCTCGTGGTTCGGTTTCCCAGGAGTCATAGCAGCAGACTGGCCCCGCCCCCCGTACGCCTCCTGAGGCACCTCCTGCATCGAGAGACGGACTGAGACTCAACGTTCAAACTACAAAAACCCTCACTGGAACCATTTAACAAACCAGCCTCCCTCTTTAATATAATGAGACCAAAATGAATAAAGAAAAGAATACAGAGATAAATAAGTTTGGGGAAATAAATAAGGGGTGAAATGCAAAGGGAAAATTACGCAAAAATAAATAAATGAATTCATACATTTAAAAATACATATAAAATAACTATAAATAAATAAATACATAAAGATTAATGCAAAAATAAAAAATAAAAGCAAAAATAATTTATTTAAAAATAAATAAATAAATAAAAGGGAAAATTAAACAGAGGAGTGAATAAATAAGGGAATTAATACAAAGATAAATA
>CAKAOH010026013.1:0-50576 GCA_916701665.1 Sebastiscus tertius | reverse complement strand
CCACCCCTACCCCGTGGCTCCACTGAGAAACCAAGGCAGGTGATGATTGGATGCTGTCATTTTTAGGGTCCTGCGGTGTTCTCTGAGAGACCTCAGGCACGGATGGCTGGGAGGCAATGGCGGGACATAAGCCGGCGTTGACAGGAAGCTAAATCTAAACCAAGTTCAGTTGTTTTAAAGGAACTCTTATTCACAAAACAGCGTTTCCTGAGAGCAGTGGGATGAAATGACGGCTGTTTGAAATGCCACTGGAGTCCCTAATAAGAAACCAGTCTCCGCATTGTGTCTCAGGCTGATTTTTAGAAGTCCCCAGCTGCCCCCACAGGCCATGAAATGAAAATGTGGACTCAACCAGTCAAAGCCTGTCCTCTTTATTCCTAGTTATTTCTCTCTTCATTGACTCTGTGCAGCTTTCATAGCCAGAAGTGCCTCCTTTTTTTTTTTTTTTTTGGATGGAGTTATTCATAAGACCAGGACCCCTTCGATTATTCTCCAAGAAAACGCAAGCATGCCTGTTAATCCGGCCCCGGACCAAGATTAACTCCGCTGCCGCCTCTAACTCTCCCTTTTGTTTGTTTGTCTATTTCACACATGCCCCCTTTGCTTATCTCCAGGAATGGTAAATGCCATTTGTTTTGTTCAAAGTAATTCAGGGTGTACTGGAGTGTGATTGTGTGGCTGAGAAGGGCTGCCAGGGCACAGATAAGCATGGCAGTAGTGCGTCCTCTCAGCGAAGGCTGCAGTCCAAGACCCTTATAGAGCCCTATATCATGTATATGGTGAAGGATAGGCCTGTCATATAAATACATCAGCCACATGGAGGTTAGATATTGGACATCTGCGTCCTTCCCTCAAGGGTGTTTCTTTAGCCTGCATACAGTTGCATAAGCTCAATACACGATGATGAATTTGACTATTTCTTCTTTGTTTTGAAGAAAGACGGTGATGTTTCATCATTCATTTTAAAGTTATTCTAAAAACAATAATTTCAGAGAGCCTTGGTGTTAGATTTGAGTACAAATCAGATTTTTAATGTTTTTTTAATGTGAAAATGAACCATGATACTGGATTTTTTTGAGGCTGGTTAAGGGTTAGACTTGTGTTTTTCCTTGATATGTTGGCTGGAATATATTATAGGGTGAAGTTATACACATCATAGTATTAATTTCAGTATTATTGTTGTCATGATTATTATTACAGCTTTTTATTTATTGTTATTGTGGTTTTTAGTTTTTATTTTATTATTCAAAATTATTATTATTACCTCCTTTTATGTATTTATTTATTTTTGAAGAGTGCTCATCTTTTGTATATTTGATGTTCAAACAAACACAAGACTTTCAACTAGGAGACTGGTGTTCGTGTCCAATGTGAAACTGAAAGTAACGACTTATTTTGTCACGTCAGTCGTCACGTGACTTGTTGGTATCGTCAGTCCGTGCGTTGGTCTGTCTCCGAGGGGCACTGACCGAGTAGCGGTGCTTTACAAGTTGAGAGTGAGAATGTGTTGGTGAGGAATAAATGACACGAAAATGCTAAATACTCGCCTGCGATTATTATATGTCTAGGGCTTTTATTGTGAAAGGTAAGAACGGAAGGAGTGGATCCTGGTCTGCGCTGCCTTTGTCAAGGTTGAAAGGAGTAATAAAGTTTTCCATCCTGGTTCGGACTATAGGAAGCCTCCAAGTTGTAGTTTCATAAATATAGGCGCAACTCAACCGGTTCTGCACAACATGATTGGTTGATGCTGTTATTAAAATTTGACCTCGTTCCAAAAAAAAGTGTGTTGCCATAAACAACCGTTTGAAAAGATACATTGACGTATGAATTAATCACACGAAAAAAAAAACTGCCCCCGATGTGTAAAGGCCCTAAAATGTGCTACAAGTTGCCACGTTTCCTCTCAGATACGGAGCATGTGGCGATAACGAGCCCACCATCAGGCAGCGATCATGAAGCTCATCCCGACGCAGACCAGACCGGCTCGCTCTCATTCAGCTGACAAATGACCTCATCTGCGAGCGGTTTTATCGCCTTCACTTGTGACCTGCACTCTCTCCCCGATCTCATTTACAGAAACATCCCATCATCTGCTCTCTACACCACGGAGACAGAGAAGCCAGAGACACAGGTTTAAAAGGGCGTAGTTATAGTTCAGTGGACATTTATTGGCCCGTTGAAGGTTTGCAATTGCAATACAGAGAGAGAGAGTTGTCTGAGTAGATACCGATTGCTGCTGTTCATTGAACTGATACCTACAATACAAAGCTTGGCTAATGGTGCACACCATACGATTAAGTGAGAATAAATGAACAATCCCACCCTGTATGCATTTTACCGTAAAGCCCCAAGGCTTGTTTCATCCCAGGTGTAAAGGACAGTTTGTTTGATCGATGAAACAGCTGGTTTCCAGGTTCCCAGGGTCACTCCTTGGAGCCCCAGGGTTGACCTGCAGAAGTGAAGTTGTGATTGTACAAGTCGTCAGTCAGTTGACCTGCAGACCTGCGGGCTTTGTTCTTTTTAATCAATATGCCGATTCTGCACAATACCAATCGTAAAACTTCAATATACTGTGTGCAGTAACATACAATGTTGTGTAAAAGAAATCCTTCACCATGTTTCTTTCTTAGCTGCATTCATTTTGTGTGCTCAGGTGTCAATGCTTTGTCATTAGGATTTCTCATTATGTGATTGTGTGTGTTTTAAAGTTGTTGTTTTTTTGTTTAAGAGGTTTTTATCATTGACTATACAGTATATGGACGACGCGTCTCTGTGAAGCCAAAATATCCTGGATACAGCAGCTGCCATCTTGAAATTTTGGCATCATTTGGAGCCAGAGTTTGTGCAGTAGTGATCGGGGGGGGGGCTGGAGTATCGAGGTCCCACCCACACACCTGCCCGAGCCAATCACAAGCCGAGCACGGCCACAGCTTGCTGCCGTCTAGAAAGACACAACAACTAACTACAATATCTCTATAATTACATTTATGATCAAATTAACACATGTTCTATTCGACAGTTATGAAAATTAAAGTTATATCTCCTCTTGTACATCCCCCGAGACTTTGTCTTTATCATTATCCGATTGATTTTCTGATGCAGCAAACGTCACGTCATTATTCTCTGTGTGGGAGCTGGTGTATCTCAGAGAGCCCCCGATAGCACAGCCGGTTAATAACATGCCTTCTCCCCGGTGTACCGCTCAGGTCAGAATGTCAGAGAGTTATTACACATATATTTAGTGTCCGTCTCCTTGGTGAACATACAGTGGAACAAGCCGTTCCCAGTAGACATCTCCCCCAGAGCTGAAAATGAACTGTATGCACTTGTTTTAGAAACCAAACATACTAGCAGCATCTTATGATGAGGGGAGCTGGAAATGTTCAGCAAGTACAAGTTATTAAAAAGTCAGGAATTGACCTAAGGTGTATTAATATAAACATTATTTTCACAACAATCAAAGCCTTTTTTCCGCTCCTTACTCCGGGAATACCTGATTTACATTTCATTTGCATTAAACTGTATTACAACATCCATCACCTTGTTTTAAAAGTTATTCATTCTGGTGACGGGAGACTTCAGTTAGCAATGTTTTGTTTGTTTTTTTCCTGACCTAGCAGTACCTTGAGCTTATCAGAGGATTCATCCTGCATAAAAACATTACTGTGAGTCAGCTGACGTTATAACTCAGACCCTGGGCCTTTCTCAAACCGACCCCTACGCCCTCTCCTCGCCTACTTCCACTCCGTTTGTGCGTTCGCGGGGAGGCTCCGCCATATTAAGTGCCATCCCAAACCAATTAGCCAGGAGTGAAAGTGGGTTATTTAACCCTCCAACAGCGAGCCTGCATTGATGCCGACTGATGGGACATGTCCACAGGGGCGTTTTGACCTTTGACCTGTGAATGAAAATGGTTTCTATGGGTACCCACGAGTCTCCCATTTACAGACCTTTACCACTTTATGATAATCACATGCAGTTTGGGACAAAGTCATAGTCAAGTCAGCGCACTGACACACTGACAGCTGTTGTTGCCTGACGGGCTTTAGTTTGCCATGTTATGATTTGAGCATATTTCTTATGCTAAATGCAGTACCTGAGAGGGTTTCTGGACAATATTTGTCATTGTTTTGTGTTTTTAATTGATTTCCAGTAATAAATATATACATACATTTGCATAAAGCAGCATATTTGCCCACTCCCATGCTGATAAGAGTATTAAATACTTGAGAAATCTCCCTTTAAGGTACATTTTGAACAGATAAAAAACATGCGATTAATTTGCGATTAAATATTCTAATCGATTGACAGCCCTTATGGGAGTATATTTCATTTATTATTTTTACTTTATTTCTTTTTATTCTTAATACTGTGAACCCTCCGCTTTGTATGACACTATGCTTATGAAATGTTACGACAGTTTCCGTGGGAGAGAGGGAAGTTCGTCCCAAAGCTTGCTGCTGTATTTAGACCCTACATCTTAAGGAAGGGTGCTTCATTCGGCTGTGAGTGTGACTACACACTCATGGAGTGGGGAGGTTTGAGAAAGGCCCCCTGAGAGGGAATCAAAGGAAAGAGACTGGTGGGAGGAAAGGGGGGGGGGGCAACCTGAGCTCCACAGCGCTGATATGAGAGCTTAAAGACCATTTTCAGGTCGACTGGTTTAGTTTTTTTAGCGCCGAGAGCGACACAAGCGACACAAGCGGCCCCACGCGGCGGCGTTTTGCATGAAGAGACGTGCCAGGTTACGTCAGATGCAGCACGCCAGCTGGTCAAGGACCTCAGCGGGACACCGAGAGAGGGCACGCTGACGCCTTGTGATCTGCGTCTCGGCATCGTCTGAGCCTGGGGGGACTGAAGTGCTGCATTCATTGACTTTCAGGGCTGAACTTTTGTCTCTCTTTCTGCTGCTTCAAATACTTTCTCTTCAGGTTTTTTTTTTTAAGCATTATGTTGATCAAACTAAATCACTAACAACCTCGATTTTTGGTTTGCCGGCACGTTTTTTGATGACTCGGTATTTGCTTTCGTCCACATGCACTGAGTCAGCTGACTGTCAAAAATGATGTGTCCTTTTCACCTGAGCTGCTGTGTTGCACCGGGTTGCATAATGTCTCTGTAGGTGAAAGCTGTAAACACAGAGCACTGCAAACCAAATTAGTTAGAGATGCAGCAGTTGGGTGGATTGGGGGTTTGAGGGAGGGGGTGGTGGCTGTTTTCAGTTTAATCAATCATCCCCACTGAAATCAGAGTTTGGAGGAGGAGGAGGTGAGCAGTAGTAGGTGGGGGCTGTTTTGCGAGGGAAAAGGAATCCTATTTTTTTCCTCTTAAGGGGCTCCGTTGAGCCGGCTCATTTTTCACCTGGGCGCGGCTCGCTCACTCATTAGGCAGAGAGATAGGGGTGTATGTGGCGGATCTGTGTAGCTGCTTCATTACTCTCTGACGACCGGACCACGCTGTAGACTATTTAACCCCCTCTCTTCCGTCTCCCCCCCATCACGGCCGGGGGAATGATGTGTGTTCAACAGAGACATGATCATAACTCAACGAAGGGTGCTGGCTACATGCTGAGAGAGCAACACTTGCAAGGAGATGCTGCTGAACCAGTGAAGGCAGCGCTGCCCCGAGGAGGAAAATAAGAGCTGTGGCTTTGACGGAAATGTTGATCGCTGAGGAAGATGGAACACCTTTCTGTAACACCACTTAAATGTTGCGCTTCAGCCCTTTGAAGGACAGATCCGTTAAAGTTGGCTCTGCTCCCGGAGTATTATAAAAATAGACTTTCCGATGTGTGCATGCAGTCGGTATTGATCAGTGCGCCAAGACAGCTTTATTACTTATGCATTTAGAGGTCATAGGTCTCTTGATTAGCCTCCAGTGCATTAGACCCGTGAACATGGCCATTAGACATACCTCATCATCCATTAACAGAGGCTAATATGGTTGCGATTATTGCCTCTGTGGTGAGTCGAGGTCAGATTTTATACCGCTGTGCAGCCATTTGCAAATGTTTCCAAGAAATGAATTTTGTCACTTCACTATAAAAGGAAAAAAAATGTTTTTATTTATTTATGTTTGTTTTGTTATGAATAATGTATTAAATACACAGAAAGTAAGGCTGTCAATCGATTTAAATATTAAATTGTGATTAATCACATTTTTTATTTGTTCAAAATGAACCTTAAAGGGAGATTTGTCAAGTATTTATTATTCTTATCAACATGGGAGTGGGAAAATATGCTGCTTTATGCAAACGTACGTATATATTTATTACTGGAAATCAATTAACAACACAAAACAATGACAAATATTGTCCAGAAACCCTCGCCAAAATTTAGCGCAAGTTTGGAGCGTTATTTAACCTCCTTAGCAACACGCTAGCATGACATGGTTGGTACCAATGGATTCATTAGGTTTTGGATGCGTTATTAATGCGTTAACTTTGACAGCCCTAATAATAATACATCAACGCATCTATTTGTTGATTCTGAACCTACTAGAAGGTGTAGCAGGCCCCTTTTAACCCATATCTATGAGGTTAATAGCCGCTGATAACGGCCATTCAATCAGCTGATAACAACAGACTAATAACTTTACTGTTTGCTGTTGTTGTCTCTTCCAAATAAGTTTTATTCTAACCCGGAGGTTTGTTTAAAACCTGATCCTTTGACCTTTACTGTTCCTCGCCCTGCTGGACTCTTGTTTTAGCAACATAGCCGCGTTCCCAGATCTCAAAGAATACAAAGTTGTTTCAGGAATAATGGCCAAACAAACAGAGATATGACTCAGGTTGTTGTGTTTTTTTTGTATTCTCCAGCACTGTCGTTTCTGAGCACTCCATCTGCCCTCCTCTGTCTGCGAGGGCTTATTCTGTATGTAGATGGCCCTACTGAGGAGCTCATCTCCACGGTGCCTCCCGCATATGAGCAGGACGTCAGGGAGAAGCCGCCACATGGCAGGTCTGGTTGGTATCAGTGTTGACATCTGTCATATGTGTTTGTTTATCAGGAACAAGGCAGCGCCACAGGAGAGAGTCTCCAGAGAGTGACTGAGCTGAAGCCTATACTCTCTGTAACATAGGGGGGGGGGTGGAGCAGGACTGGCGCTGTATTATACAGACCTCATACCTGCACATATAGGCTGCGTTTCACACACACACACACACTCCAAATCCACGACGTTGAGGATGGTTTGTTATTTCGCGATGGGCTCTTTACCTCCCATTATGAAGTGATTTCTGTGAATTTCATCTCAAACCAAAGCGCAGCGATGATTTATCTCTATAGAGAGCCATGATAAATGATCCTCCGGTGTAAAAATACTATTTGTGTAATTGGATCATTCTTTGGCCCGCACTCCATAACTCCTCCGTCTGCTGCTGGTAGAGTTATGTGCCCTGGTGGCAGGTAATGTTTTTCATTATATGCCAGGCCAGTTTTATATATAGAAAATGGGTGGGAAGGGACTGGGTCTAGCCTGGAGCCATTTGCTTGGTTAGTCCCTGTAGGTGCATCCAATATTGATTGCTTGGGAGTAGAGCGCTCTATCCCCACAGAGAAGCAGCATATGTACTGTATGTGGGGAGCGGAGATACCGGGTGTTCTCGTCTGGCTAAATATAGCAGGCGAAGCAACACCCCGGGATGACAGCCTTCTAGCGGAAGTGCCATGAAGCACAAGTACACTTCATAGCCCGTGGAGCTATGGAGACACATACCTGAGCACTAAAACAAAGACTTTGCTTTTATCCCATATTTAAAGTCTAATTGGTTTCAGTTGCTGCAGAGACTCTCAAGATACTTGAGAGTGTTTGGCGGGCAGGGTCGGTGAGGTGAATAAATTAAAGACGCACCTCGCAGGAGATGTTTGAGGCTGTTATGTAAAAGCTTCTGGTCGTTTGATAGCGGCGCACTTTCCCAGATAAGACTTCCCATGAGCCTCGACAGGAAAATGTACCTGCATATTTATCTGTCCATTAGTCTCCGTCTCTCCCTCTCATCATCTCATCCGCTCCCATCTCCAGGTATCACTTACACCGCCGAGCATAGTCAATATTTGAGATCTCTCTCTCTCTCTCTCTCTCTCTCTCTCTCTCTCTCTCTCTGCCAGTGAATCAAGTCTCATTTTCAGAGTGGGTGGGCAAAAAAATGACAGTGTTTATCTCCATTTTCAGAGCTCCACTGAATGATGAGCACCCTCGCTCTGTAGTGCTCTAACAGATTAATTCGCGTCAAAAGTCCCTGATTTGCATTCCAGAGGTTAACTCAGACGATTTTCACTTTGAGCTGTGATGAATCTGCTGCTGAATATTTCTCCTTTTTTTTTTTTTTTTTTTTAACGCCTGTAAAGGTTGGATTAAATGAAAGAGCGGTGATTTTTTTTGAAGCGCTGGTAGTTCTTGGCAGCCGCCAAGTGTGCTGCGTGGTTATTCCTGCAAACGGCGAGCGTTTTTTTTCTAATCAACACATTTCACACGAAAATGATGTTAAGTATTCTCTTTCATATGCGGAGAAAAGGCTCAAATGAGGCTTGTAAAAGGTCTTATTGTTAACATTTTTTATGTAGAAGAATATTCTTTAAAAAAAAACAATAAATCCACAGAGCTTTTAGAAAAGTGTTGGATAAAAGTTTGGCTTTTCCTGAAGAAAATTTTATCATTTGGAAATAATCATTTAAAAAATGTTGGCGGGTCCAAAATTTATGTTTTATTTCTCTCTGTAGAAGATATCTGACGTTTGGTTCCCACTTCTAACAAGGCTTGTGAGCTAATAATAAAAAAACGTTGGTGTGACATGATGTATCTCTGTGTCGTCGGTTAGTGTGGAAAAAAAACAACCCGGTCTCACAGGAAGGCGTATAGATACCACGTCATTACACAGACATTCCACGTGTCATTTTAGCATTTTCGCCTGTCATTTGTACGCCGCTTTTCGCATGTCATTTATACGCCACGCAAACGTCCACAATTAGGTTTAGGCAAGAAAACCACTAACTTTGGTTCAGGTAAGAAAACCCCTTAGTTAGGGTAAGGGAAAACATCATGGTTGGGCTTAAAATTAGTAAGTAAACTAAGTAAAACACGTACAGAAAATACATGACAAACGTCAAGAGATACATGGCGTATAAGAGATCAAGAAAGGTGTGCTTATTGCACGCTAAACACCTTGCGCATTATCGTGGCATTTATACGCCTTTTTGTGCGAATGTACTGGTCAAATGGCTGAGATTGACGTAAGTGTCTGGCAAAAACTTGTTGTGAAGTAAATGCAATGGTATTGGGGAAGGAGAATGCGACATCTTGTGGCTGAATGTTATCAATGTTATGAGTTATGAGCCTGGTCATAACTCATAACCTGAGATTCAGCGACCAACGTGAGGTTTGGAAAGTTCAGCATTGACCCCCCACACACAATATCCTATTGTGTTTATGTCTTCTGATGACATGAAAACAATAAGAGAGGTATTTGAAGCCGCTGCTGTGTGTGTGTGTGACTATGATTTATCTTTTGGGGGAAATGTTTTGCTCATTAGCCGCCATGGCTAGAAATTGATTGGCCCTGGCACGAGATCAACTCTGTACACACCAGTAATAAGGATGTTTCAGTGGAATCCGACAGCGGAGCACGCTGGAGGAAAACCAGGAGCAATGCATCAAGTTAGAGAAAGTGTTTGGTCAGCAGGAATAAAACGCCGCTGATTTTTTCTCCCCTCATTTTCTCCCCCGCTTCAAAAACCAGTTCAGACAGGCATTCAGCAAAATGTGTCATTAAGGAAAGCAGAGCCTCTAAAGTTGTTACTCGCCCAGATTGTGCAAGGTGTTTAGACCGGGCAATTTAAGTGATTCACTGCCGAGCAAGGAAGACGGCCTCATCTGATAGTTACCTGGGGCGGCAGCCGGGCTTCTGCCCACACGGGTAATTACAATTATGCAAATGATTCACGCAGTCAGGCCCTGGATCAAAAGCAATGCCACGTGTGCAAACTGAGAGTCTCAATCTGGATCACCTGTGCGTCTAAATACATGTAGAATCAGGTAGGTATTATCATGCAAATGCACCCAATGAGATGGGTTAATCATCATTTCATTGCCATAAACAGTTTGGACCGCCAGTACAAACGGATGTATAGGGGCAAATCATGAGGAATTGCTCTCCGAATGGCCTGCAATCTTCTCGCTCTTGTCCCGGCGTCACACTACTAGATTGCTTTAGCGGGAGATTGAGGGGTGGGAGTGGAGATTAGGAGGAAAAAGAGAGCGCCTATAGGAAGAGGTGGTGAGTTGTGGACTTGATGAAAGGATGGCGTTCTTTCTAATTTATTAACGGGCAAAGCAGGTTGCAATGAGGTGCGCTGCGATGGCGCCGCCGAGCACAATGGAGCGTGGAGTTTGAAGAGCTGAACACAACATTCAGTCACATACGGCCACTATTCAACCTATTTGAAGTCTATTTTTCTCTGATGTACATTCATTATATAGAACATGCTGCTAAAGCAGGACAATCGCAGTTTATCAGCTGAGCTCTCACAGACTTACTGGGACTCTTGAATAAGGCTTTTCCTACTATGACAAGTCTAAATGTGTGCTGTAGAAAAAAGACTGACAGAACCAGTTTGACTACCTCTAGGTCTGATTGTATAGAAGTCCATGAGAAAATGAGCCTACTTCTCACTTGATTTATTACCTCAGTAAATATTGTAAACATGCGTTTATGGTGTCAATCGCTAGTTTCAAGTCTTCTTCAATACAGAATGATGTTCATTTAGTAAATTATGGTCCCATTTAGAGTCAAATAGACCATAAAGCAGGGGATGCTTTAGGGCATGGCTAGCTTGTGATTGACAGGTCGCTACCACGGCGTTGTCCGGTCTGGGAGTTGTCCGTGTTTTCGTCTTAGAACTTTAACCCTTTCACAGTGTGTTTTCACTTCATGAAAGTTAATTGTAACAGTTTAATTGTCTAAAAATGTCTTATTCAGTGTTGGTTGTACTTTGCTCCACCCTCTCCTGTCACTTCATGTTGCAAAAAAACAAGATGTCGACGGCCAAAAATCAAGATGGTGATGGACGAACACCAAGATTGCAACATTAAAGAACCAAGATGGCAACAGACGAACACCAAGATGGCCAAGACCAAATACCAAGATGGCGATGGCCAAACTGCCGATCTCGAGGCTTCAAAACAGCAGCCCACAAACCAATGAGTGATGTCACGGTGACTACATCCACTTCTTATATATGTCTGTGATGAGATAGGAACCAGGTAAACGAGAGTGCTCCCGAAACTCGGACCAATGAGTGACGTGCATGCACTCAGCAGACGAGAGCAGGCGGTGTGTATCCGACCGACTCCATTTCTCCCCGACAACCTCTTGAGCAATCGCTCTCTCATGCACAGTCACGCGGAGTGAACGTGAGCTCCGTCCCTCCAGACGAACGGAGCGACATGTCATTTTCATCTTGTCGCCTACTCATGCAAGCCATCCTTGTGTGCTTTTAATCAGAGATGGCATCTAATGGATGCAAATCATTATACTGGAAGATACAGCACCTCAAGAAAACATGAGCGTGATCTTTCCACATTCTTAGTAAGAAGTTTGCTGTCTTTTCAACACGTGGAACATATGGAAAGTATCCACAGGAGTCTGTGGACATATGGAGACGCTACTTTTAGCTTGTCCGCCTACACACCCTCTCTCCTCCCCTTCTTCCATTTTCCTTAGAAAAAGCATCATTTATGAGGTGTCCATATGCTAGTCCACTTGTATTCTGATATGCAACCCAGATAACACCTTGCGACTTCACCTCTCTAATGGTCTCCATCTTGCAGAAAAATGCTGCTTCACAGCCCAGCACCCCAGAAAGCACACTTTTTTTCTTCTTCACACATACACACACAGGAAGGTGGACAGAGGATGTGAATGGGTTGAGCCTGGTGAAAGTCGGGGGATAATGTGTCTAACAGGGAGCCTCTCAGATCTGTCAGAGGAGGCAGCGGCGAAGCAGCCGGGAAGCCGCCATCCGCTAATACAGATGACAAATGTCCACTGAGCATTTCCCATTCCACTACTGTCAGCGAGGACTAACACCTCTTACTGTGTGTGTGTGCGTGTGTGTGTGTGTGTGTGTGAAATGATTCAGTGCCACGGCGGCGTCAAATAAATGACACATGAGCGGTCATATCTATTTGCTTTGCTCTGAGCGGATAGGAGTATGCTTTAGTGTGAAAAATGGACAACCCGATGTTTAAAACGCAGCTCTATATATGACAAAAAAACAACAAACAAAAAAAACACCACACACACTCCCTCACTGACTGACTCACAAGTGTGTGTTTAGTAGAGCGCGTGCCCATGTTTAGCCTCACAGCGCTAACAAACCCACTCATCTGAAATGACCGCAGCTTCAGCGTCCTTTTCAGTGTGTGTGTGTGTGTGAAAACACACGCATGTGCTTTTCCCTTCTACGGTAACACACAATGGATGAGTAAAATATGCTCTTGCAAATGGCACTTCATTTGGGTTTAAGAGAGGCTTTTGCTGAGCGTGTTTGTGTGCGTTTTTGCGACTGCGTGACTATGTGTGCACATCAGCCGGAAGGATGGATAAGGGGGATGGAGAGAGATGTAGCGGACGACAGACGCTGACTGCTGCCCTTAGCAACTACTGACAGGTGCAATGTGTTCTCCTCTGAGGCTTTTTTTTCAGCTTGACTTCATTCAAAAAAAGAAGTTTTCTTCCGCTCATTTAATACAAAACCTAGTCATATGAACGTCTGCTGGCTCTTTATTAACATAAAACTTTCTGGCTTGCATGACATTGAGCGGTAGCTACTTCTGTATCTCCCCCCTCTATAATATGGCGCGGTACATTTTTATTATTCCTCACGAATCTTGGGAAAACAGATTGCTTCCCTTGAACTGATAGCGTAATTTGTTTGTTCTATCGCTCGCGCATCCCCTTGTGTGTTTCCAAAGGGAGCAGCCCAGCGGAAATGTGACGCCTTCAACTTTGCTGTGGTTATGCAGCCGCCGTGGTTGAGCGAACTACGGTTCAACTGGCTGCACACATCAGGACCGAGTGCGCTTTGGGACGACAAAAGGACACAGATGAGAACGGAGGTCCGGAGTTCAGCGGCTTGCATCAGATCCCATCCACTCTCTAATACGCAAGTCGTGCCAGGGCCGTTATACAAGTGATTCTCAGTCTTGTGTGAACGTTTTGAGAACGGGACTGGGATATGAACAGTGGCGTCCTGTGGATTTTGTGTGAATCTCTATATATGTGTGTGTGTGTGAGTCGGAGAGGGCCGGAGGAAAAAAAAGCAAAGACTGCACACACTGCATCAATCTCCATTGCCTGGCTACGTCTCCTCAAGAGTGCGAATTTGTCACGGGTCACGTCAGCGACCGCCCAAACGCGTGTATTTCTCCTCACTCTACAATAGCGTCAGTTTCCTCTTCAAGGATGATTGTTGTGACACAAAGCTCCTCATCTCAAAAAAACACAATTAACCTTTATCTCATGGGGTGCTGGCGATGAAAAGTTTCCGTCTTGAACTCGGAGCTCAAAAAGAGAATCACTAAATTAAAAGTGAAGCTTGTGGTGAAAGGGTCATTTGTAGTTTTGAAGGTAAATGAATCGTAAAACAGTGAGGGAAACGTTTATATCCCTACACAGCCTCAAAGCATTTATGTCCTTTGATAATTTTATACTCCGACTACATAATGATAGCATCATTTGTTCTGGGAAAATGATTTTTTTTTTCCTTCTTAATGAGTGCTGGAGGCCTCACCACATTACCAGAGTCAAATATATAAAATCTCCCCAAATAATAACTAGTAACGTACAGTATAAGGATATGATGTAATACCTTTTACTTTATTAATCTGGCTTGGGAGCCGCAAATGTCAGGGCAGGCCATTGTTATTTCTGATGAGTGGACAGCAGGTCTTTGCTAATGGCAGGGCTGGCCTTTTTTATCATGAGAACACACCATTAACTGTCCTTTTTAGCTGTTACATTAGTTGGCCACTTTCCAAAGAGCCAATTAATCAGCCTCTTTTGTCAGGTTGAGTCACCTGGCAAGATAGGATCCTTTATGAAATATGTTCAAGTGAGGCGTAATGGAGGTCCTATTCAGGGATTTGGCAGGAGAGACCGACCTGTTATAATTGGAGCCATGTGTCTGTGGTCGTCCCACAAAAGACTGCCGGGTTGAAAAGAAGGACAGGTCTCTACCTGTCAGCACCTTCACAGGGAACAACATGACGCAGGACACCTCTTGCTTATGGAACCAGTGACTGGAGGCGGATTTCGTCCTCAGATGTACTGTTTTATGATCAGTAAAGGATGAGTCTCTGTGTTTAGATGTATGAGTACATTAAAGGAACAGTGTGTAACATTTAGGGGGATCTATTGGCAGAAATGGAATATAATATTATAATATCGGCGGCCAATTTTCTGCAGCAGCCCGAAACGGACAAACCAAACACTGTGTTAACTTTTCCTGCTTGGGCCGGAGTCGATAACGTTACTCGCTACTAAGTCTTGAGGAGCTGCAGCATTTATTTCTGCACAAACTGCAACTTCCGCTGTACATTTACGTGATATTCTCAAAGCTAAATTAACTGTCTTCTGCTCCTCTGTCCTCACACACATTCGCCACCACTGTCTCTCTCTCTCTCTCTTGCTTCACCACTCACTTCCCACATACACACACTCTGGCTCTGCTATTCTCCAAATGACCTACGCTACTTGTACAACAACTGGCTCTAGATAGATAGACCATTCGCTTTTTTACTTATTTGTGTTGGCCTTCGTAGCTCTCCTACATGTTTTGCACACAAGACAAGTTTCAGGCGGTTGCAATTTGCAACTTCAACGCTAGATGCCGCCAGATTCTACACACTGCACCTTTAAATGCATCGATACTCGACAAAGAAAAGCACATACAAAAGCGTGGAAACAGCTAATGTCTGATATTTCTGCTCAATAAATGACTTAAAGGAATAATTTGACATTGGGAATGCGGTTAGCTGCTGTCTTGCTGAGAGTTAAAAGTAAAGATCAATACCAATCTCATATCTGTCCACTGAATACAGCTAGGAGATGGTTAGTTTTACCTTTATGATTAGCTCATGAAGACTTGAGTCCAGTCTTTATTCTTGGCTAAGCTAACCATTCCCTGGCAGTAGCTTTATGTTTAACAGACAGATATGACAGAGGTATTGATCTTTAAATCAAAGCAAATGAATACATTTTCCAATATCGAACTATGCCTTTAAAAGGTGCAGTGTGTAGGATTTAGTGACATCTAGCATCTGTGGTACTGTAGAAACATGGCGGAGCAACATGGCGGACTCCGTGAAGAGGACCCGCTCCCTATGTAGATATGAAGGGCTCATTCTAAGCTAATGAAAATACAATTATTCTTAGTTTCAGGTGATTATATACTAATGAAAACATAGTTATGAATATTATATTTCTGCCAATAAATCCACTTAAATCCCACGGACTGGTCCTTTAAAGATGACTTATTCAGAATTGTTGTAGATTTTTGTCTACTAACTATTTATTTCAGCAATAAATTCTGTGGTGTTTCCTTTTCTTTTGAAGTCTCTTTTTCACTAACATATACAGACATATGCTTGCAGGGCAACACACCTGCAATGATACTCAATCAAAGAAAACTGACATAGCCCTCTTCTTTCGTTCAGCGGCTCTGTGTCTCATAGCAAACCATTATTAACGCTCAAATGCTCAAAATGTCTCTAAGCGATGTCCGGGCCCCGTTTCCTGGTGCCATCGGATGTTAGTGACAGCATAGCGGAGAGAGAAAATTGCATATTATTTACCCGGCGCCTTCAATATGCCACTTTTCCACTCTATAGCCTGCAGCTTACAACCCACAGCACATGCACAGACACACAAAAGACGCACGTAACGCGTGCACTCAGATGAATGCAAAATGCACACAAACTTAGCTCAAGGCTTAGAGCTTCTCCCTCCGCCCTCGTCGGAGTTTTTTCCAGCAGTGCTGTGACACTCTGCCCTGACATGTCATTAAAAAGTGTCACAGGTTCTGGGGGAGTGATTTCCGCTGCTCTCTGCCTCCAAACGGGCAGTGGGGACGGAGGATGGGAATGATGAGCTGGTGCTGGACCATGCGTGTAAACTCAGCCCTCGGGGCCACATAACCTTCTCCTGTGGCATGATGGGAGCTGCCTATTCTCCCTCTGCTCTCCTCCTCCCCGGGCTTGCTAGTTGTTTTTTCCGTCACACATGGGCAGGAGATTTGGGCTTGACCGAGAGCTCAATCACATCTCCCCTGCCTGGATGTCATGGCTGTGCGCAGAGGCACACAAACGGTTGGGTATCAGATCAGAACACAGGGGCTCTCTTTCCATTCCCCTTTCTTCGTTTCTCACCATCTCTTTCTCTTTCTGTCTCGCTCTGCTTCTTTCTCTCACTCCAACTCCCTCCTTCTTTTCTCCCTCTCTCTCTCTTCGGAGACGGGGTGACCCGGCTGTCGCGTCTCAGCGCGGTGGGTTGTTCAGACAACCGGGAAAATGTTCCATTTCTTTTTTTTCTCTTCTACTTCATCTGAGTAGCTCACCTCTGCACCTCTCCATTAGAGTGTGAGATTGCAGGAGTCCGCTGGACTGAGCTGGCTGGAGGTTTCCGATGCAGATGACAGGGGTCGCATGTTCGCTTAAAAACCTGTGCATCCGCCTTGTTGTGGCTCCTTCGCAGTACCACCGAGTCAAATTTCCCATCAGTCACCCCCGCAAATTCCAATTTCAGGTGGATTTATCAGTCACCATGTTGTAGAAACTCATTCCATACTATTTCTTTTTTATTTCAATCGAAGCACCTATACGAACAGCTAACGAGCATCGCCATCTGCTTTCAATGGCTCGTCCTTATGCTTAGTGTTGCACACATTAATCTAAACCACTCAGTAGGCCTGATGGATTACACCATAATCTCAAAACGCCACATATCACAAGATAAATGCTAAATGTTTAATCCAAAAGGTAAAAGAAAAAAATCAAATATTGACGTATATGCCTCATAAAAGTGGATGCCAATAAAGTAACATTGATTGGCGAGGTGTGCGGCGAATGATCCAGCTGATGTAAGGCTGTTCCCCTCCCTTGTGCTGGTTGATGAGGAGACATTACTCCGAATGAGTGACTCCTCCAGTGATGGACCGGCGTAATTTATCTGATAATAATCTCACCTCCATTTTTAAACAGCTATAAAATACTTGAAAATCATCGGCTTTAAATTCATGGTTTTGTGACTGAATCCATAAAAATCTCATGACGAGGGTTTTTACCCGCTGGATGGATATCCTTCTGCGGTGCAGTCCATTTACCTTTTCATGAACGTGGTGCCGACGCTCTGACCTTGAGGCCTATCGATTCCACGTTTGTTAAAATTTGACCCGCTGTACCTCGGTGTCAATACCTCTCTGGGGGATATAACCTTTGATTGTGATTAACAGCCTCTAGGAATAAATCACACACCTGTTAGGCACGCAGAAAAAAAGACTGCGGGGCGTCGAGGTTTTTTTGTTTTTGTTTGTTTTTATGCAGTACGGTGTCTCATGAACAAATGAAGTGCAACTAAGAATAGAGCGCGTTCTGAGGGCAAAGCACTCCTGGGATTATGAACAACTGCTGTGTTAGGCTGCATCTGAAGCACAAAGTTGATGAACACTACGGAGAGAGAGCGGGGAGTCACTTTGCTAGGTTTTTCATGCTGTGTACCACTCAGAGCACACGGGGATAGTCAATGGAACAACCGTGCTAATGCAGTTCTGCAGACCTACAGTATCTGTACCGCCGGTGGTGACGAGAGTTTCATATCTCTTCTTTGTCTCGTGATACATCAACGTATTCTCATACAACGGTTCGTACGATATCTTACAAAAAAGATATTCCTTCTTTTCTGTTTGTTTTCCTCCGAATGTCCAGCAACACGTCAATTTCCGCACATTACATGCATACAGTCTTTTCCAAATAAACTTCTGTCTTCACAGTAAACAACTACCTTAGGTTTAGGTAACAAAACTACTTAGGTTTAGGCAATAATACTACTTAGTTAAGCTTAGGAAAAGATCAACTTAGTTAGGTTTAGGCAACAAAACTACTTATGTTTAGGCAATAAAAGTACTTAGTTAGCTTAGGAAAAGATCAACTTGGTTAGGTTTAGGTAATAAAGCTACTTAGTTAGGTTTAGAAAAAGATCATGGTTTGGCTGAAAATAACTCTGGAAGTGGCGTAACTTAAGTATTTAAGTTATGTGACAAATAAATCAACATTGACTTCTGATTTCACACAGGACACGAACGCCGGTCTCCTGGGCGAAAGTCCAGTATTTTTCGAGGTGGTGTTCGTCACTCTATCTATCGTGGTTCACGATTATGTGAATTACACACAAATTGATTTTGTGGGTTATACATGAATTACAGTGCATTACTTTTCGTAGGTATAACTACGAACAGTGTGGATGAGACCAGCCTGTACTCATACAGTGTATGCTCATTTTGATAAAGTACACTGCGGTGTCAGAGCAGACACACACACACATCACAAACACACTCATCTACTGTAGCTCTCTCTCTTTTTTTTTTATTACCTGCACTCTGGAGTTGGGGTCTTGTTTGATCCATTTGATGACCGTCTCGTAGACCAGCTCCTCAGCCTTGGTGTTGAGGCTGTCATTGGACAGGTAGGCCACTAGATCCTCCTTGGACACGCTCAATATCTCTTCCTGTCCTGCCACCTGAAGAGTTATGAAATAAACGAGTCATACTCGGAATGATACTTTTGAATTAGTGAACTTTGACGTCCTTTAACGCTTCATAAATAGTTCTCGACAAATTGCTGCATCCAGCGTTGCAGTCGAAGGTTAACTACAAACATTCTTCTTTGATGGCGAATAAAAAAAAAAAAAACTGCTATAGCATCAGAGATGAAGGTCAGGTCAGAAAAGCAACATATTTTCAAACCCTAGAGTGCAGCAAAGCAATTTTCTATCTCTGTGATTCTGTGTGATTCACCTGCTTCTTAAGCTACAAGAAAGCAGAACCCTCTCTGAACTTCTATTGTGCTTTTTTATAAAAACTGTTTTAATATTTTTACATTTGGTTATCTAACAACTCCTACAGTATCATTATATCATACCTTATCTGGTAAAAGCCTAAAATAAGGCAGAAGCTGCCATTTATTAATTTATTGTGGCTATGGGTATTAACTTAAAGAGGACCTATTATGCTCATTTTCAGGTGCATACTTGTACTTTGAGTTTCCACTAGAACATGTTCACATGCTGTAATGTTCAAAAACGCTTTCTTTTTCTCATAACGGCTGTGGCGCAGCACCTCTTTTCACCCTCTGTCTGAAACACTCAGTCTGAGCTCCTGCCTCGCCCCCTGAAAAGCCCAGTCTGCTCTGATAGATCAGCTGGCCTACTGTTGTGATTGGTAAAACAAACCAAACTCTTCAGACTCTGCTCCAGCTCTACTTTAACTAGCTTTGTTTAAGGTCATGCCAAACTAGCTGCTAGGCAAAATGTGTTACTTTGTGACATCACCACGTTACAGATGAAAAGATGGGACAAGTAAGGCATTTCAGGCAGTTCAGGAGCAGTGTTTCTGTAGAGAGTAACTCCCTTTGGTGTAACTTTGCAGACCTTTTACATGCACAAAAAACTATATAACACACAAAGAAAGGGAAAAAGCACAAAAGCATAATAGGTCCTCTTTAATTATGGTCATGATTTCAATGGGAATTAATCATTTTATTTGCCTTTATTCTTTCTGATCTAGTGTGTAACTTGTTAAGTTAAGTCAAGTCAATTTTATTTGTATAGCCCAATATCACAAATCTGCCGCAGGGGGCTTTACAATCTATACAGGGTACGACACCCTCTGCCCTTTACAGTACGACCCTCTCATTGGATGAGGAAAAACTTGACCAAAAAAAAACTTTTTTGACAGGGAAACAAATGGAAGAAACCTCAGGAAGAGCAACAAAGGAGGGATCCCTCTTCCAGTATGGACAGCCGTGCAATAGATGTCGTGTGTACAGAGTAACAACATAATGAAAATACAACACAGACAATCCATATGACAAAAAAAGATACATATAATATCACAGGAATCAATGACTGGACTGTTAGGGAAGATGATAAATCTTTACCCACCTCAGGGAAATTCTGCAGTGCAAACGCTTTGGCCATGTTATGGAGCTCCGTGCAAGTCATAGCTTCGGCCATGGCTAGCACTCCCAGACAGTTAGCTGCAGTCAACTGTTTCTCTGGAGTCGATAAACAAGGTCGGAGAGACGTGGAGTAGACAGACAGACAGAGAAGAGAGAGAAAAACAAGAAAGAAACAAAGACACGGACAGGTTGATTAAGACGGAGGAAAAAAACATCATTCAGGCATCCATAAAAAGATCACAGACTTAGAAAGCAGAGACAGAAAAAAACGGCTGCAGGTAACGCAGATCCACAGCCTATCAGGGTGTATATCGGCCTGAGACTAAGGGAGAACAAGTATAATAA
Source organism: Sebastiscus tertius (assembly GCA_916701665.1). NCBI lineage: Eukaryota > Metazoa > Chordata > Actinopteri > Perciformes > Sebastidae > Sebastiscus > Sebastiscus tertius. Next base: position 30,002 of record CAKAOH010026013.1, on the reverse strand, counting down.
CTCAAAACAGCTCCGGGGACAAACAACGAGGGGAATCGATCGCTCACAGCCCGGGCAGGAGGTGGTGGATGGCAAGGAGCGGGATTTGGGATTAGCCGGCCCACTTTAAAAGAAGTCCTGTCAGATCTCGGGGTCTACTACACACACAGCTGAGAATATATGAAACTAGCCTTACAGCCAGGCCAGTGGGGAGAAGGCTTATGCTACCGTCTGTGATCTCCTGTAAAGGTGCAGCATTTAAAGTGGTGTGTCTGTAATTTGAGTTTTTTAACACACATCGCCATTCATCACAAGAGAGGGAAAAGTGTTAGCAGTGTAGTGTACACACAGGCAGGCAAACGTGTGAATCAACTGGGTCAGTGGCCACTGAAAGAGGCCTGATTAAACAATAGCCATCAAAGGGAAGCGGTGCCAAGCCTTATCACTGAAGACAGGGTCCTTCCTAAACAAATATCAGCCAATAAAAGGTCACCTAACATCTGCTAAATCGCAACTAAACAAAAGCTGAACCAAAGACCAAATAAAAGTGGGCTTCACGCCGCATCAAAGTGGGGGTTAGGGGCTAAACAAAAGGCTGTTTGAAAATTACCCTCTGTTGTGCCGTTTGGGCAGATGATGCTTTATTTCACTGAGTATGCTCGAACACTCCGAACATTACGATGCATAATGCTTTCATCGGTTTGTTCCAAGCTAGACCGCCAGGTTTCCAGTTTAATTTGATGCATAAAAGTGGGCTACAAAATGGGCCTGTGAAATCAGTTTTAGTTGAGGCAATGTGAAAATATATGAAAACGCCCTCCCACTGTGGCCAATGTATGAATAATAGGGGTGAGGGGAACTATTAACCTCTTAACAATCCGGCGGCTGCTATTCTGTCTTTCAAAGGTTGTAGAGGGTTCAGTCTTAAAGCTAGAGTGAAGATACTAGTGTCATATGAAACTAAAAAACAATTGGTACCATGTCATGTTAGCTTGTCGGGAAGAATGCTAAATAACGCTCAAAATTTATGCAAAATTTTGGTGAGGCATGGCCATTTTCAAAGGGGTCCCTTGACCTCTGACCTCAAGATATGTGAATGAAATCTCTGAGATGAACAGACTGAAAACTGTATCTATTTAGACAAAACAGATGGTGACAAACTGCATAATTTGAAGTTGAAAAAAGTTAATAAATCGCAATATATCTTATTGCAATACTCAATATAAAATGAGACGTTCCGCGACTTTCTGAGTTTCTTCTATCAGCTTGTAGACTGCTTTTAATGTAAAGAGCCCATTTTATGTCTTTATATTCAGCTCCGCTACAGGGCTAAAAGTGTGCAAACATAGCTAACGTTCGGTTAGAAATGGAGTTCTGAGTTACATCTAGTGATGCCCGTCTTGCAAAACAGGAATGTGACTGACGTAGAGTTGTGGGAGAATAGCAGAGCCAGTGCCAAGATTTTGTGTGTACATGGGGAGTGAGTGGTGAAGCAAGAGAGGGAGCGGCAGCGAGTGTGTGAGAAAACGAAGTTAGTTAAGCTTTGAGTATATAAAGTGAATGTACAGTGGAAGTTGCAGTTTGTGCAGAAATAAATGCTGCAGCTCCTCAAGACCAACAGAAGTTTCCCGTGTCTTGTTCCCCTACTCCGGAGCGATTAACGTTATCGACTCCGGCCCAGGAGACCAAAACTACGGTGTCTTCCCTGTGACTTCTAACTGCGGTCGGGAGGCTAAAGCAGGAAAAGTTAACAGGATCAACATCGGCCGGGCCTTCGATTCATGGAGGGACCTTTGTTTTGTAAGCTAACATTACTGCCAAGCATGTGAAATATATAGTGATATTGTGCTTTTAGCTGGCTAATGTTGCTAACGTTAATCAACATGATGCCTGTCAATCACGTTCAGTCTTGTGCGTGTCGGTAGTGCAAACACAAGCCCGGGCAACAGGATGCTGACTGTCGTTGACTTAACAGCCACAGGTGTCGCTGTTAACAAGCAATTTCTGATTCTTACAGAGAGTCCCTTTTAAGTATCGTAATAATATCGTATCGTGGGGCCTCTGCTGATTCCCTCGCCTAATTAATAACAGTTGAAATTTGGAGCATGTTGCTGACTCACTTAAATCTTCGGATAACCAAACATTCATGATTTCTCGCAGAGCAGCAGCAGGCAAACATTGAATGACTTTTTATTTGCTTGAATGTGAAGTTGTGTGAATAAAAGTCAAAGTGGTATAAGTAGGTCGAGGAGATGCTATTCCTCCTCAGTGTATTTGTTACAAACTTCAATAATATCTGACACAGTATCAATTTCTCTTTGCTCAAGGACACGCGCTTGCGCCTGTATTTTCTCCCCTTTCTAATGCACTGAAATGCCATGAATCTTGTCGAGGAAGAATGGATTGACGTCTCACTGGCAATGAAGTCTACAAATGGCTGCCCTGCACCCCCCGCCCCCCCGTTTCTTTTTTTGCCCAAATCGAGAAAAACAAATCAATAACGTGGGCTGCTGGTTTTCTTTTACTTTTCTTTTCACTCCTTTCCTGCCGCTGACCTTTTTGCTAACATGCACTTCCCTTGTGTTACCGACACTCAAAACAATTTATTAAATGGAATGCAAAGCCTGACATTTGCAGCTTTTCAGGGTTGCCTTTTTGGTTGGTTACCCACTAAAATCTGGAACATGCCATTTGCGTTTCATGTTGACCCCTTGGGCTCCTAGAAAGCCCCTCCCACCTCCTCCTTTGCTCCACTTTCCATACCTAGTCTAAGTATCAATCTGTTTTGCTATTTTTCCGATATTCTCCCGTGCTTCAGGCCAGAGGATTTGACATTTACAGTAAGTGACAATTGTTCCCTGACCTTTTTATAAATCTGCCCCTGTGCTCGGTGTGGCCCACTGGGACCAGATCAGAGGCACCGTGCCCGACTGAGAGCGTTAGCCAGGCAGAATTCTCACACGGCTGCGAGCTTTTGGAAACATGACAAAAAGGAGCGCGATGTGCCAGAGTCGGGGAGGAGATTTAGGTTCTGCACGAGGCATTCTGTGAGGTTGTGCATAGTGATGAAGCGTGACAACGGGATGAAAATGCACGAGGCTGTAGATACTGCATGTAGCGGGGAAAGGTCGCATAGGAATTTCTGATGTAATAAAGAATGCACACTTGCTGATATAAGCACTTGCACACACCCCTGCTGTTTTCTGAGCCGTTCCTACCTAGGAAGGAGACACAGACTTTACAGAAGGTGTTGAACTGGAACTTGTTGGCAGCCTCCAGCAGCGTCTTGGCGTTGGCCGAGTCGATGACCAGCGATCCCGTGTAGACGAACTCGAGCAGCAGCTCCAGCACGTCGGCGCTGATGTTGCTCATGTTCAGCTCCAGTGTCTCGCCGCTCCTCGTCTCCCCCGATGACCTGATCACAGCGGAGAGAGGCGAGTTAGGGACATTCTGAGAGGAAAAGCGAAGGGAGAAAAAAAAACAAAAAAAAAAACAGAGGATAGGGACACATATGCTACACACACAACACCCATAACACACCTGGGCCAGTACGAGAGTGGGGAGAAAATAAGAGAATCATTACACAATAAGATAAAGTGAAAAAAAGGGGACAGAAACAGAACTTTGGATCTACTTTTCTATGGGGCTAGCAGATTTTACAACTACATTGCTGCATCTGAAACAAAATGTCCTCTCTGAATTAGGCAAACAAAAGTTATTGCTTTGTTTCAACAGGGCATGCTTATTATCACATGTGTGTTTTCATGTATGCATAGTTTTAGAGGTGGGACATGCATACATGGCGGGGTACGTATGAGCTGATCGGACGGAAAACAGAGAGAAAGAGAGAGAGAGAGAGAGAGAAAGGAAGTGGCGGCACAGTTCATACACGGACACAAGACAGAATGTAAAGTATGCTGGTTAAAGCATGTGGTGCTGGAGAGCTCTCGCTGTGCGTGAGCCTACACCGCTGCCGTGCAGAGTATCCGCTCCTACTGGCGTGGTGTAAGAAGTGCCAGGGAGTGCTTGGATGAGCAAATTAAATAGAATGTGATATCCCTTCGTGATGCAGAGAGCTGAGATGTGTGCGAGGATCAGAGCTGGGGCCACGTTCACCGGGATCAAATGACCAGAGATTAGTTGACATGCACGATTCCCCTCGGAGAGGTATGAGAGCGTTAAATAACACCTCGACACCCAGGTTTAATGTCCCATGTGAAACAATAATCCACTCAAGGGCAAAATAAATGGAATCAAAGCGCTGCATGCTCCCACTACTATAATGTCTCTCTTCCTGTGGCTATCAACAATATGAGATGTAGCCTACATTAAGATGGATGGAGGCTCTTTGCTTCTGTCACTCATGGTAGCTCATTGATAACACTCTGTCTGTGTGTTGAGTGTGTGTGTGTGTGTGTGTGTGTGTTTTTCTTTTCTGTCGGAGCCAGTTTGTCGGACTAAAAGTCGTGACAAACAGTCAGCGTTTAGTGACACAGCAAAACAAACGAAGATGAGACAGGTAGACGAAATGGTTAAGAGTGAAAGGTGAGAGAAGGAGAGGGGCGATGAGGAGGAAGCAAAAGGAAGGGGAGGCAGGGCGAGACGGTTCTTCCACAGGGGAGCCAGCAGCCATCCTTCTGAGGGAGGGGTTGGGTTGTTCCATGACTGTGCCTTGGTCTTTTAAATAAGAGATATCCCCGCCCACCCCACGAAAAAAAAATATCCACCATCACACCTAAACAGAGCCTCTGTCCCCGCTGCAATAACCATCAGTAGCCTGTAGTGTATGAACTGAGACATTAGTCGTCATTTACTCAGGAGGTGAGAGGGGGGAGAAGGACATCCAAAAATAAAATAAAAAGACAATGGCATTTGTCTCTGGATGGACATTGGCTGGAAAAACCAAGGCAGTTACTCATTTTCCTCCTGCAAAGCAAAAAGCCACATAGTGTTATTGCCCCTTTTTTCCGCACAAAGCCCTGCAGTGGGGGCAGGTAGGAGGACAGAAAGAAGGGAAGGGGGAGTGTCGTTCAGGGTTAAAGTGATGGAGGGAGGTCGGGAAGAAAAGAGAGTGGGGGGGGGAAGGGGGAGCTAAAAATAAAAGAAGAGCATGCTCATCAACCTGCTCAATTAGTGCAATAGGAACCAGCTCGAGTGGCAGTTTGTTTTGTCTGAGCACTTATGTTATGGAAATGACTTTTTTCCGGAGCTTCTAAAAAGAGGTGGATATTTATGCCGCGTCTGATTGCAGACTTGAATTTAAATGGTGAAAGAGGGAGGCAGGGAGGACAGGAGAGACAGAGGAGGAGAGATAGGGGCGAGGAGGAGGAGGAGGAGGAGGGGAGGAGGGGAGGGGAAAAAGGATGGGCACACTCAGGCAAAGAAATTTGTTTGTGAAAAATGCACCACTTATTCAAGAGGAAGTCTTAAAATCAGCAGAGACTGTCAGAATGGTCGTGAGCAGAGGCGGAGAGGGAGGAGGGGAGCTGCGCACACACACACACACACACACACACACACACACACACACACACACACACACACACACACACACACACACACACACACACACACACACACTTCCTAATACATCCTTCAACCTAAAAAAAAACTCATTTTACAGGGAATACATTTAGCTTGTTCTTACAAGACCATCTATTTTGTGGATAGTACGTACACTACCAAGATGGAAGCTTATTCAAATGCAAAGCCTACACCGTCTGGGGCTAAAAATGGCTCGCATTTACATGTTCTGTCATAAATCAGGGGATGAATTATAAAAATAAACAAACATAAAGTGGTGGCTTTATCAGTGTTGGGATTCACGTTTTTGCTCAGTGGTATTGAGGCCACGGTAGCGTTAACAGCAGGTGCGATACGGGAGACTTCAAGGCTATCTGGCTGGAACGAGTCCAGTTTGTGTGGCGCTCTGAAGGGCAAAAAGGACGGAGTGACAGGTGGAGAGTTTAAAAGCCCAAACCACCGTCCAAGTGTGAACACGGGGGCTGTCAGCGTGCGAGAAAAAAAAACTGTACATGGACATGGGAGTGACAGATACTAAAACTTGAAAATAGAATTGAAGGGCCATCTGCGAGTGCCAATAGGTTAGGTTAGTTTTGGGATGTCATTGCAAGGACTGCAGCTTGACAATTAGAGGATTTCACGCAACTTTAGTGGTATCTAGCTGTACAGAAAGTTTAGATTTGCCCAGGTTTTGAGAAATCCATCTCTGAGATTTCAGCCTTCATCCAAATAAAATGGAAGTCCATGGCGTTTTATTTGTGTTGCTCACAGCGTTACATTTAAAAAATTCCACAGCAACATCTACAGTATTTCTTGATATATCATCCTGGTTTCCAGTAAAACTACTTCCTATCAAAGAAATAGTCCCTATGGCAACTGTTGAGAGGGTTTTCTGTGAATCATCTGGACATTGGGCCTCATGGAAGAACAGATTTGTTCTAAACATACAACTGATTCAGGGTGCTTTCACAAGCCATAGTCCGTTTGGTTAGTCCGAATCAGAGTTAAATTGATATATTGTTTGTTTTCTTTTTAGTCTGGTTCGGTTTCACAGTGCACAAATTAAAGAGGACCAAATAAAAAAAATAAGTTGCTTAAGGGCGTGTACAGATTTATCAAATTTATCTTTTTCATTTCGAAAGGGAAGTTTTGATGCTGTCAAGCTTTTTCAATTTCACTCAGCACTAATCGACTGTGCACAAATCCCTTCTCCTCCAGTTTATGACTTTATTAAACATATTCTGTATGTTCTCTTTGGCCCAGATGTTAAGCAAACATCTGACTTCTGCAGAAGTCCAAGCCAGTCCTCTCCAATTCATGTTAACCTGTCATTTACCTGTGTCCATCTCAACAAATAACCACACAGGCAGCCTGCGTTTTGCTTCGCTTGGAAACGGTCTGAGACCACCTCTCGCAAGCGTTCTTGGACCGGTTGTTTTGGTCTGGACCAGAGTACGATTACTGCATTCACAACTGCCCAAACAAACCGCACCAGAGTTTGATTGAAATGGACTAAATATTGACTTGTGAAAGTGCCCTAAGAGAACTTGTTGCATTTTCGTATTTATATATACATATTTTTTAAGGTACAAATGAGTGGTCCACACCTGTCGTGCCATAACAATCATGAATAAATATGTCTTTCTTCACAAGAGTTTGACTTATAATGAATTCTAATGCATTAATGGTTGAATTTGGAGTTTAAATGTCACAAAAATCAACAAAAATAATAAAGTACAAAATTATTCTTCTGTTCACCATATCATCAGCCGCATGGCTTGTCAATTTACCGAGAGGTTGGCCAATGATTCCCGATGGCACGCTGTTGGAACCTGAATTAATATCTTCAAATCTTCTGACAATTTGTCATCTTTTGTTATCTGTTGATTTCTGACAGCAGGACTTGAAGCTCTGCGGTGTGAAATTGATTATTATTTTTACTCTTTGGTAACATCTTTGTGAATTAAACTTGCCACAAATGAAGTGCAACAGGTAGTCTTATATGGCATATAGGGGCGTTGAATATGCCAATAGTCAAATCTCACAAACGCGCACTTAATTAAATAGCAATTTAAAGCAAATTTGTCCAGTTAAAAGAGAGTTTTGTGAATCAGACTTGAAACACTAGCATCAGGAAACACTGAGATTTAGGGTAACAATACGAAAATGTTCCTGCATGAGGCCCTTTGTTAGTGGAAAGAACCACTGCGGTTGTCATTTTTCAACGCTGTGAGCGGCACTGGACAAACAGAAGTGCATCCACCTCTGTAGTTTGGCAGAAATCACAACACAATTATCTTAAAACTTGGACAAAAAAACCCCTCAAATCTATCTGCATGGCTAGATACCACTAGAGGTAAGTGAGAGCCATTTGTGTGAACTGACCCTTTAAATACAGCTAGCCAGAACAATACTGCTAATTGAAATTTGAGGGGAGTGTTACGGTGTCCTGTCTTCCCCTCGGGCTGAATGGAGCAGCAAAGGGTTGAGCAGTGCACTCAGGGCTCAGCTGCAGTGTTCACACAGACACAGTAATGGGCTTTAACACAGCTCTCTACCCATCTCATAGTCATAACACTCTCTGACTCACAAGCACAGAGAGCCCATAGGTCGACGGAGAGGGGGCGGGGGAGGGGACAAAGGGAGAGAAACAAATGGCATGGAAGCATGTGCCGGGACTGCTCAAAAAGATTCTGGAGCTTTTTTACATTACCGTGGTGCGGGAGATGCAGTGGCCATAAATTAAATGCCTGCAGAGCACACTTATTGGAAAATCCTGAGGGGTAAAATGGAATTACCGGAGATGATCTGTCTCCCTGCTCTGTGCATCGGCCCTTTAAAGGGTAGGGTAATAGGTTTTTGGGCGGGGTGACGAGGGGAGACGTGCGCGTACATTTTTGGGGCCGCATTACATCCTTCAGGTATCATGGGGGGGGAAGATGGCAGGTTGAGTGGACACGTACTGTAGGTGAGGCCTGAATACTTGAGGCCTGAGGAGAGATTTTGTTGGAAACACCATTTTAAAATGTCTTCGCCCTAATGTGGCGACTGAGCAGCATCTCCCCTAGAAGAACATTTCCACATTTTTCAAGCAAATTTTCATAATTACGTTTCCATTCCATGCTGCTAAATTCCAGCGCTTTGCCAATTAAGCCTTTAATTTCTTAAACGAGTCATTGGCTTGGTGTGTGTGCATGTGTGCATGTGTGTGCGTCTGTGTGTGTGTGTGTATGTGTGTGGGTAGGCCAGGGAAAACAAGTGTGATGTGCACTCCCTCACCCTCTTCCAGTATCACATCTCTACTTTAACTCTGACTAACGGCAGCCTGCCTGGATAACACACACACGTCCTTGCATCCTACGCGCACACACACACACACACACTAAAGCAAACATACAGTAAAACATGTGCACAATACATTTACACACGCGCACATTTTCCCCTATTTCAAGCGCATACTGTTCACACACACACATGCACAGCGTGGTGGTTTATAGAGAGCTGACAGGGGGTCTGAACGCCATTGAATGCTTCCCTGAATGAGATGGGCGAGGGAGGGATACAGAGCATATAGATGAAGTCTCTCGCTCTTTCTCTCTCTTATTTGACCTCATAAAGATGTGGACAGTTGCGAGCCACGTGTAGCCTCAGCATAATTCCAGCTGCACGGAAGGAGTGACCTGAGCTGCACATGGGAGGCCGTAACTCAATGACAGACGGGCCTTTGGCTCTCTTTGGTCCTCTCTGACCGAGCTTCCGCCTGGCTATAAAAACGCCTCACAGCTACTGTCTCTCTCTCTCTCTCTCTCTCTCGCTGTACTGTGTCTCTGATCTCACGTTTTTATTCATTTGTTTTTGTTCCCTTTCTGTCCTTCTCTTGTCAACTTTCCAACGCCGTCCTCTTCTCATAAGCAGCTCTCATTTCCATAAAGTCAAGGTGCCTTGTAGAATCAACAACAGCCGCTGACGGTGTCGCGTTAGCATAACGCTGACACTCCTGACTTCATTACGTCAAACTAAAGACGTCTCACAAAACTAACAATTAGTATAACAAATTCATTCCAGCGTGAAGTCAAATGAGAAGATTTCTATTTTAGACATAATCTGCTGAAAAATGGCAGTGTTATGACTATAAATCAAAGCACTTTTACAATTAATTAGCCAATGAATGAGAATTTGCTCTATTAAACTGTCAAATTAAACAAGAAAAATCAGACAATGCAGGCGGTGGCAGGCAGTGAGGATGAGCTTGATGAAGATTCTCCTCTGGGAGCGCCGGTGTCTTTCTGGGTCTTCTTACGCATAAATGATGTGGCTTGGTACCGGATAAGAGGCGCAGACAAGACAATCTGATAGGCAGGTTGACCAGCGTGGGGGGCTACAGTTCCCTCTAAAGTCACTTCCGTCTCTCAGGAAGCTTCTCTTGCTATTGTCAAGGTTACAGGAAGACTCGGTGTTCTTTTTTTATTCATGGAGTGTGTACGAATGTCGCTGTCATAGGAGATGAGTGGCCCTAGTACAGACGTGGCTCCTCTACCTCTGTTCTCTCTCTCTGGTCTTCCTCACTCCCATTCCCATTCAGGAGGAAACAAGTGTATCTGTGGCGAGCGAGGAGGCCGCGGCGGCTGATAAGCAGCTCTCAGCTCTCTGATGAGCTTGCAGCGGAGGCGGCGTGGCTGCGGGGCGAAGTGGCAAACTTCCCTAAGGCATTCCAGCTACCACTAGCGACTGTCTTTCTGTTTGTCTTTGTCGCCGCTCGCCACTTCATCCCTAGCTGTGCAAGCGAGAACAAACACACACTCACACACAAACAACACCAAGGCGGCAAAAACAATTTTGGGTCCAGGGGACTCTCAATCAAGCCGAAAACACCTGCAAGGATTTGAAGTAAGGATGAGGACATTAGGGAATTATGGTATTCCCTCCCCGGAAAAAACAAGGCAGATGTAAAAAGACATACTTTTCGCTATCAGACTTTACACACGCGTGTGCGCACACACACACACACACACATACATCTAGAGACACTTTAAAGGTCTGTAGCTGACACACACACACACACACTAGTATGCAGACAAGCACTCACGGAAACAAAACAGCCCGTGAAGACAAAAAAATATGGAGTATGAAGGGCAGAATACTAGGGGAATACTTAGATCCACATCAAATGAATACATTAGTGAAGGGTGGTGTTAACCTGTGAAAGTGGTGGTTCAGTAAGCTGTCTCAGATGTGCTTTTGTTTTGTCCTTTGTTTATGACTCTGAGATGTCTTTTTTATTACGCTAACCAAGAGTTATTAGCATATGAAAAGGCTGTTTTTGCAGCATAAACTCAAGAATTAGCAACAGAAAAATATGGTAGCTCGGGAGACAAAAATCCCTCTGCCCACAGAAGACAGCGTGGCTTTTGGCAAATTACCACCCAAAGTGTAGAATGTATGATTCTTTTGTTTTGGCCCTTTGGTGAGTTTTAAAGCATCCCCAGTCATGGAACATTTTCACTGCTCATTAAAATGGAAATGTGGTTAAATTGCCCTACATGGGGAGGAAAGGTAATGACGAGGGTTGACCTTTTTGTCTCCAGTTTCAGATACATTCATTTGAGCGGGAAGAGGGAAGGAATGGCTGCTGGCCCTGTGTTAGGAACCAAAGTCTTCACACACCTGCAAGAGAGAGAGGGGAAGGGAAGAAGAAAAAAAAGAAAAGAAAACGAAAAGCGACACAAATGCGCCCTACGAAAAGAACAGATTGGATCAACAGCTGGTGGGAGGGAAAGCGAAGGCAAACCTTTTCACCAGGTCCTTGAAATACAAGCTGCAGGAAGCTAGAACATTTTGGTGGACTTCAAACTCTTTGCCTTCAACAATAATTTTCAGGTCTGTAAACTCTTTCGCTCTGCGCTGCTGGTTCAGCTCCTTCAACATCTCTGTAGAACAAGAAAAAGAAACAGACAACGCCACATTTTGGGTTTAGAAATTGCCTCTCTCTTCCAAACATGCATGCATCAGCAACAAGAAACAGAACACAAAAAAATGTTGAAAAGTGCAAGATTGGAGAACACAATATTGCTGGCCAGTCTTTAAGAAACACTGTTCATTATGTGATAGAGAAGAAAGTGACAGATTTGATCAAACATTTCAGCAGAGGCATAATGAGATGTGTATATAAATATGCAGCAGAGACGGGTGCATGTAAAAAAAGGACATAATTAGCTCTCATGTTCTATACTGCACTGAGGAATAACCAGAGCGTGCGAGAACTAGGAATGAGATAAAAACTAACATTATTGTGAGAAGAGACGTGTTTAGCCGTATTTGACCTGTAAATTTACACTGCAGCGCTAGTGGAACGTCAATGAAGGGAAGTTGAATGAGATTAAAAAGCGTCTAAAAGAGATGTGGGCTGAAAACAGAGACTGTCAATGCATTATTCATATTGAAATAAAATTCTTTGGCTTCTCACAAGTGCCCTACTCGGCGAGGAGTTGACCTTCAAATGTCGCTCAATGAGAAAACAACTGCTTATCCCCAAATCCCAACACCCGCCCCTCTCCCTCTCTCTCTCTCTCTCGCTCTCTCTCAGAAAAATTCCCGCCACCCGCCCTCGTCTTCCTCTCTGGAAAGAAAAAACAGGGAAACGCAATCTGAGAAAACATGCTCGGAGCGAACCAATGTGCTGTTGAAGGCCACAGTACACACAGCGAGTTGTTTAATGTGGTGTAGTAGCACCATGTTGGGCCTGGCCTTACAGTAGCGTCGGGTCGGGAGGGGGCGCTTGTTTCTCAGAGTCTTAATGAGGCACCATGAGGGGATGCTGAGTGTGAAAATCAGCGGGAGGCTAGCAACTTATTCTACGGCCTTGGGAGGGATAACCCAACAGCGCGGCTTTGTTAATCTCCTATCGAGAATTCCACTAAAAGAGATTCAAATAATAAGCCGCAGACACAGATAGGGTGGAACATCGTGATTACAGAGGGAGCCAGCTTTCCTATACTGCCGTCTTTTAGCATTTACGGAGCGTTTTCATCGAGGCTGCAGGCTGTGAGGCGTAGTAAACATCTATTTGGCACAAAGCGCAGCCTGCGTTGTATATAAAAAGGCACATATTCCATGCTGGGGGGGGGGGGAAGAGATAAATAGCATAGCCACAGTGTGAGATGTATAATGATGTAGGTAAAGAAAAAGGTGGCAAATCCTCCTTTGATCAGCAGAGCTACTTTTCTTGAGACTTGTCTGGACTTTCACAGTTCTTGCTTTTAGGTAATCAGTAACAGTGGCGATGCATTTGTTGTCAGAAATGTGGAACAAGCAAGGTGTGCATGTGTGTGTGTGTGGGTGAATAATGTGCTTCACACAGCGGACTAGCCATTAAATGTGGGAAACTGATCAGACTTGTGATTGTATTGGACACCCGAGCTGAAATAAAAGGAGTTTGTCTTTATCATCCTGAAAGAGGTCTGGTGTCGGCGCCAGACTCAAAGCGGGGATTTAATTAACCTGGAATGACACTTGCCCCTCTATTTGGCTGGAATATCCACTCATTTAGCTCCCTCCATTCTCCTGACTGACACTGGGGTGCTCCGCTCTGAATTAATTCGGTAGCTGAAATTATACAGTATAAAGACACATGACAAATAAGGTGCAATTCAGAAGCACGCTTTGGTAAAAGGCTTTTTTTTCTCCGAGCGGCGCATCCTTCAGAGTTATCGCATCGAGGAATTAATGGCCAGAAGGGAGAATGACCTGGTTATTAAACATGCTGGATACCAAAATGGGGAGGAAAAAATAATAATAGATGCCATTCTTGACAATATGTCTGCTGCATTTTGGCTAGATGCACAGCACCACACACATGCACACGTAAACACAAAAGACCGGCCTTGTCTTTCATCCATCTCTCTCCACATTCCACTCCGCCGCTGCTTGTCAGCTGGCCAGCTATCTGATTACTGTGTGGGCACGGACTGTGAATAGTGAATACACAGTAGTTTTGAGTTTGCATTAGGGGGAATCTCCAGCGACCGATATGGCTCTCACCTCCAATCAGCCACACCGCATACCATCCATTTGCCCCGAGAATAGAGAAAGTGAGAGGTGGCGGCGTGGGTGGGGGGAGGCAGAGAACTCCACTTGTCAGCAAACAATGGCCGCCTCCCTCGGAGCCGTGCGGACACACCTGAATGCCTGATGGAAAAGCTAATTATGGCTTCTTTGGGGGTGGGTCGGTGAGCGCCCTAGAACAACTCATCACCGGCGGGGACCATGAAACTGCACACGACGTCCCCATTCTCGGGTTTGGCACGGAGTGTGGGGAGGTGCAGGCTTGTTCAATGGGACCATGGCGGCTTTGAAACACCAAACGTCTCAATACTGTTAAAGGAAAAAAAAATCTCTCGAGGACCGCCAAGTTCTGCAACAGACGGATAAAATACTGGTATGGTTTGTTTTTTTGGGAAGTGTACAGAAATTCTCACAGGGGTATGTGGTGCTGCAGTTCTGGAGTACATCATGGGCTGCAAACAGTGATGAAATGTGCTAGGGTAGTTTCCTGCCCCTAAGCCGTTCACAATAATAACAACACCCCGTGCTGGCTCTTCGTGATTGGTTGACGCACTGCACAGGGGGTATGAAGCCGGTGCCAACTCTGCTGCTCAGCCTAGTAACTCTACTGTCAAACATCTCTGAGCGCCATGGCCAATGGGGTCCAATGGGGTGCAATTTCCAGTAACCTATCAGCGCGCACCATGCCTCTACTACTGTAAGGTGTAGTAAGTCGCTCACTGAGCCGTGATAGGCCGGTGTAAAAAGGCGACGCAGCGTGCCATTGGTTGTTGAACTCGGAGCCATTTTAGGGTTCTACATGTATGTTACATGACCCACCATTTTGTGTCGACAAAAAAATCTGAACTATTCATAACCTCATTATATTTTATGTATTTTTTTGTGCAACTTGCCTGAGCTGCTGTGCAATTTGTAAAAAGGGCAAAGATTATATGGAAATATCTATATCACAGCTAAACGCATTGGTACAAAGCAGGACAGTCGTTATGTGACGCTCTTAATACATTTGTGACGACGAAATATCTTAGAATTTTTATTTTCCGTCGCTGAGAAAATGTCTTAAATGGTTTCTTAAATCTAAAATTCGACTCACAAATAGAGATATAAATTTCTGGCAACACATCAGATTGAGCTTTCAGATATTTCGCTCTGAAATGTATCTTCTTAAAGCATCATTTGTATTTATTTATATATATATATTTCTTGATAAATAAAGCAAGCAATGTGTTGACAAAATACAAAATGAGGAAAAGGGTTAAAAAATTAAAAAAATATATATCTTTAAAAATTCTCTCAGCGCAAGTAGAAGAAGAGGACCATGGGAAGTAACATATATACAGTTAATATAGCCAAAAGACTTTGTGACAATTTTGTAATCAATTTAAGAATTATTTCTCTTATCACTCTTGCTTTCCTTTTCATCTTTTCTGAAAAATCACGTCTTTACAGCACAAGTACACGTATAATCGTCCACCCATCTCTATCCAACTGGATGACATTCTACGTTGCGCAGCAGAAAGGACGCTGATATGCTCACCCTGACCTTTTTGTTCTCTTTTAAACTTTCAACAATCAATTCCCACCGACGCTCGCAGCTTAATTACCCAGAACAAACCATGCTAGCTGATCAATAACTCAATGTACAACTCTGCCATAATGGCTTTTCTTAAGCTTGGAAGACACTACAGTATATGGCACATTTTTTTACTGAAGCGGAGCATGAACATTTTCCACACCACATACGAAAATAATTACTTTTTATCTTCAAAGCGACCAGATGATAAAGCTGTAAAGCAGCTCTTTCACTAATATTTTCAGAAAATGTGTTACGCTGTATGAGCAGGAAATAATCCTTCAAAATAATGTCAAATTAATACAAAATGTATCAAATTAGATCAAATTGTTTTTCTGTAATGTTAGTTTTCTTTACCGATTATTTTTCAGTAATATATGCTGTCTGTATTTAATTCAAACCTATTATAGTTTTTGATAACACATTTACATTAAATGTTAAAAAGAAATATTAATTAAATAAATTCACCATTCCAATTATATTACTGTAAATATGTTTGCATTTCATGGTTTTATCAAAATGATGAAAAAAATAATAATTGAAAATAATTGAAAATATATATATTTTTTTAAATACTCATAATAAGATTCAAATAATCATTTAACATTAACCATTTTTTTTTTTTAAAATGCAACAATTTCCTCAAGCAATATATTACACTGACATTTGTTTGCAAATAATCTCGCAGAAATGTACCATTTACTGTACGTGATGTTCACTATAATTACTTTTAATTAAATTTGGTTACATTTTTCTAGATACAATGGAAGCAGATTTTAAGACAAAACCAGTCTACTCTCAGCTTCTTTGAAAGCAGCAGAAGCAGCAGCAGTGTTGCAGGACTGAGAAGCAGATTGGTCCGAGGGAGTCTGATCAAAATAGGCTTCCTACCAAACTTACAAAAGCCTTTTGATAAGTAGGGACCTTTGAGGAATTCCATGTCAAAGAGGAACTTGCAACAGAATAAGAAAAGCGGGCCAAGAGCATGATTCATAGTAAATGCACACAAAAGAAGTCTTTCCAAGCAAAAAGCTCTCACAGTGTTCCCCAAAACATATCTTTCCCCTGCTGAGAACAAAGGGCCTGAAACCCCACGGTAACACACCATATGATAGTGTCAGGAGGGTTGACTGTACGAGGGATATTCCCATGTGAAGTGGTGTTGTTCTAATAATAAAACTGAATCAGGATGAATAAATGATGGGATATTAATTATGGGTTCGCTTGTTTTTGTCTCAGAATCCAAAAGATGATAGATGTGAGCAGCAGAGTGATGGATATCTGGAAAAAGCAGCTTTCCCCTTGCTGACTTTGAGAAGGCAAACACTTTAAATGGTTTCTCAGTTTCTGACTGCACACATTAAATACACCCACATGCAGCATTCAGCAGGCGGAGAGGTGGTCAAAAGTTCACCATCAGCACAAGTTGTTGGATAACGTAATCTCTCTATTCTGAAACCTGCAGGTCCAACGCGAAACAGCCAGGAAAAAAAACTCAATTTCAGCTCTGATGCCAAGGAGCCATTTAAACAATATTCTGAAGTAAGCCTTGACTGACTCACTGACAGATTTCTCTCTTTCTCTATGCAGCTAAACCTTATTTAAAACCAGGTCCCCAGACCATAGTCTTTTTTTTAAAATAAAGGAAATAAAAGATTTCCGGAGGATTTTGTGAGTGAGCTAGTTAAAGAGCAAAAGCCAGATAAAATAGAGCTGTTCAAATATAAAAGAACTCTTCTTGGCTTTTTGAATGTTCTAACTTTAAGAAAAAAATCAGTCGGAATAAAAAGGCAAAAATACATTTTCTGTTGTGTATAATTGCATGCTGTAGAGGGGTAAATGGAATTGTGAAAAAAAAAAACTCAATATAAATCCTCATTGTCATTTTATATGTCAATTACATTATTTTAAAAATCCATTAGTAATCATTTTGTTAAGCTCAAAAGCTTTCTGTATAATCCAAGAAAACCAGAGGAGGGAAACTTTATGAAAAATATACAAAAAAATCTATTAAAATTTAATTTGTATGTTAAAATCTCCCTACTTCGCTTCATCTAGTTTGAATCTCTATAATGACAAAAAATGTTCAAATGCGCAAATCTGAGTCTTCATAATATATTTTATCACTACTTATAGGTGGCTTAAATCTTTTATTCATCAAACATTTATCATTTTTATTGCTAACAAAGATAAAAAAAAAAAAAAAAGACGCTCAGGTCCACTTCAATATATCTCCTCATGCGCTCATTAGGCCTAACTATAGTCATACATTCAAATTGTTTACATAAATAATATAAAATAAACATTTTCTATTAAGTTTTGTATGACATTAGATAGGCAACATACTTTTTTGTTTTTTTGTTTCTTCTGAAAATTTGGATATATATTTTAAAATGTTAAATTACATTTTTGGAAATTTGGGGAATATTTCCGACTAGATCCCTGGTGCCTGAATATCAAACTTTTATATAAATGCATGCAATATTTAAAATATTTATTAACATTCATTTTTTATATTTTTAATTAAAAAAATTTAAATATGTATTTATTTATTTTTAATCACCTGGATAATGCACAGGCATTGTTATAAGGTTTTTACAGAAACTCCTGTTTTATTAATATGAATGAATGAATGAATGGAGTTTTACTTTAAATTGAGTAGAGCACATCAGATTTCACTAAAAGAGTCTAGGCCTATATATGAAGTATAATTTATTTTATTCATCTTAAAATGTCTTTCTTTTAGAATTTCAAATGTTAGTTTTCACATAATACCCCAAAGAGGGACACAATACACTGTAAAATCACACTGATCATGAATCATGTCCTATTTGTTGGCACAAAAGGAAGCATGGACGCAACCACTTCTCCAAAGGAACGTTTCATAAGCCATTATTTTTAACACCACCATCTTCTGCTCAGGTTGGGTCATTTCAAAAAAGCAGTGATGGCTAAATGTCAGCCTTTAACTGGTGCAAAATGTCATGACCACTATCAGGCCACTCATCTAGATGCCATCTTCTGAACAAATACATAGATAAAATACGACAGATCTTATGTGTTGCCTAGCCTGGGTCTCTTTTTCAGGGCGTAATTACGCTAAACAGCCTCTAAAACATACCTCTAACAATCACCGCCACATTCATTCGTGGAGACGTCTCAACAGCTTGTGCCTACTCCCAGCAAATCAGCTCATGCGAGGCATCAGAAATCCTCGAGACCCCCTTGAGTTTCTAGCTGTCCTGATTTCAGCACTGGCACCACATAGCCTTAGAGAATAGTCCATGATGAGGACGCTTTATTTCTCCCCTGCTCAAATGTGCTGAGCTGAGCTGCTTGAGCCTCGACGCTGCTGTCAACCAGCCTGGACTGAGCCGGGACTATGACATCTAAAAAGGAACAAGGGGGGAGAAAGAGAGAGCGAGGGAACTTGTGCCCCCTCAAAGACGCCGTCTGGGCCTTTGTTGCCTCCTCCAATAGACATGCAAGGAAAGGACCTGGAGCAGCAAAGAGCACAGTTGTCCTGCACTGCACACTCAAACCTCCATGTACACCCTCTGGTCCACGGGTCACACACACACACACACACACACACACACACGAGCAAACAATTGGCACTAGTAGAACAAAGTCGAAGCAAATGCAAGTACAGGGCTCAGAGGAGGAAGAGCATAAACAAAAAGAGCCTCTGGGAGCATCCGTTGGCCTGCTGTAGCTGTGTGACAGGATGTCATGCAATGCTCTCTTTGTGTTTGTGTGTAGTGAGAAGAGGAGAAAGTCTCCGGTCCCCGGCTGGCGCGGTGACTTCCTCATTAACCAGGCAGGAGGGACAGTGGGTGACAAGCGGTCACAGCGCCTCAAACAGGTTTTAACAAGAGGATACGCGCTGGTGGCGAGCAAACAATAGCACCGCCATGTCTCTTTCCTCAGGTGCTGCGACGTCTGGTCAAAGTTATATAAGTAGACGGAAATGGCAAAAGTTGCCCGTGACGGTCTTCTGAAGACACTAAGTGGAAGTATGTACTGTATGCATACACTGTATAGGTTACAACTCAGGCTGGTTACAGTTCACAGGAGGTTAAAATTTACATTCAGAGCTGCAGTTATGACATTACAGCTCAAAGAATCCCCGCCCTGGCTGATGCAGCTATTTTAAACTGCAAGTGAAAAAAAAAGATTTACTGTAGCAGAGTTACTGCTCCTAAAACTAGCTAAATTTAAGAGAGGGGAGGGAGTTTTCTTAGGAAAATGGTTGCCTAAGAAACACTGCAGTAAGGCGAACCTTAACTGGTCCGTGCTACTGCTACTTATACTTGAGTGTGCTTATGTTAGCTGGAAAATGAAAATGATATTTATGATGCTCACATCTTCACATGCATGCAAATTAGTGATTAATGCCGTTGAATGTTGTGTCAACTTACTGTAGCAGCAATGACCTTTTTCAGCCAAAGACCCTTTACAAGATGAAGAATATACCGGAAACCCCTCATGCCCTCATGTATGTCTCTTAGAATAAGAGTTATAGATTTGTATAGATTAGAACTATGAAGCCTTTTTGTAAAAAAAAATAATAAAAAAATTGAGAATTTAAATGAACTAATCTGAAAACTTTTCATTAAACCCCACTTTGTTTCGGCACCAATATAAACAAAATTAAGTTTAAGAATGATAATTGCAAAATAATCATGTGCATGTCATAGATTTTGCTCACTGTGCCTAAATAACATTGCTGATGTCAAATATTTAAACTGCTTTTATTTTGGAGGTTTTTTTTAAAAAATGCATGCAAATTTTTAAACCATATGAAAAAAAAAATAAAAAAAAATTTATGACTGTATGAGCTAAAGCTAAACTTTGAATTAAATGTGTCAATTTTAAAACAAATTTTTGCAATGATGGCTTTGTTTGACAGATATTTTTCTCCACTTCAATAGGGATGCGCCAATACCCATACCGATATCGGGCCGAGACTGACTCAAATAGCTGATCTCCTATCAGTAATAATGGGGCCGATCTATTCAATTCTATTTATATACTAAATTTATATACATTATACACCGGAATTTTAATTCCTGTTTAAGTTTTGACCAATTTGATGCTGCATTAAAAATGTTTACACTTGTAATTCCTGTTAACTTTGAGCACTTTTTGCCAAGTTGCTGGTGTACAAATTATTATTTTAATAATAAATAATTCAATTGCTACATTTTGTTTTCAAAGTTAGGAAAGCAAAGTTTACTCTTAGTATTGGCGGATACCCAAAGCCCTGGTATTGCTGTCGGTATCAGGACTGAAAAAGTTGGATGGGTTCCTCCCTACACTTCACCCTGGTGAATGGCAAAAACAAAAGAGTAAAGTGTGCACATCTATCTCTTCTCTTTGCAATCAATGCAGAGCGAGTCTACAACAGGAATAACTCTACCACGAGAATAACTGGGACATGACTTCTGTTCCAAAATAATTCAAAGGAGAAGTGTGTGGAGCTGAACGCATTTTAAACTAAAAACAAATCAAGTCACGATGCTTGTTTTCACCTCCAATTAAAATGTTCCAAGTGAATCGGAGACACTCCGAAGTCTTTATTATAACATGGCTGGAAACTAAAAGCAGGTCTTAATTAGGGGGTGCAGAGGTAACACCGGTTGTGCAGAAGCCTGTCACCCAGTCAGGTCACATGACAGGGAAGCCACTTAAAGGGACCACAAAAGCATAAAAGGTGTAATTACATGGACTCCAATGCTGGCAATGACACGTCGTCAAAGGTGACAAAGATGTGTATGGATTTATATTCCCATTTTTCTTTTCTTTTCTTTGTCCCGTTATAGCTTTCTGACATGTCATTACTGGTGCAGCAATCCTCCCTGGCTGTTTTTAAACCTGCTCAAAATGTGAATGTCAATATGGTGCCAACCTATTAATGTGACAATCCTGATTAGGGGTGCTAATTTAGAAATTTTTTCTTAACCGATAACCGACCCTCGTTAAACGATTAAACACTGCCAGCTGCAGTGTAGGAGAACAACAGACAACTGAGTCCCCTGTTCACCCGTCCGGAAGCGTTAACTTAGCAGCCACGGTGTTGTGTGCAGTGTCGCAAACATGCAGCCACTTTCCCAGTAAAAGTCTCCACCGCACATTTTGTTTAGTTTAGCAGGTTGTCAGCTGTGTGTCTGCCCGGCGTAACGATACTTTGTCTGCCCGGCATAACTTTAGCGAGTGTCCGACAAACAGAGTGTGTGTGTTGGCGGAGAGTGTGAGGTTGTTGGTGGCGTTATAGCTGTGAACGTAGGTGTAGCAGTGTGTGTACAGTTTATTTGTCGGTGAATAAATGCAACGAAACTACAACTCCTCCACTCCGATTGGAAACACCATTTTCTTGTTTAACTCTTTGACAGGTGGAAAATAGCTTAGTGCTCGCCACCTGTTTTGTCTGTGAAGTTGACCAACGTCTTAATCCAAGTTTCTCACGGGACTGGGACCAAAGAACGTATATTGCTAAGAAGCGAAAGTCAATTGTTCTTTCCATTGCTGCGTCAGTGCCCAGCAGCAGAGCTACGCTTCCGCCATTTTGGACTGAAAGTGATCAGATGCCAGTAAAACGTCCACTTAAAAAGTGCTGTACAAAAGTAAAACAAAATGATTTCTATTCTATTGTCATAATTCTAATATCTCTACCAAAATGGCCTGTGTTGAACAATAAAAATATTATAAATATGCATACTATTAAAACTCTTTACGTATTTATTCATTAAACTTTTTTGCCCGGCTGCTTCCCAGAGGAGCATAAAGTGAGTGATGGACATAAATGGAAGTTAGAAAAATCCAGCACACAGATTTTGAGAGCAATCTCAAACTTTTTCATGTCAAGGACCTCCAAAATCGATGTAAAATAGAGCACAGACCATGGATGTATAAGAGGTTGTGTCTTGTGCTTTTGCCCTGTGTGTTAGTAAACACCCTCCAACTACATTAAATTCAGTTTATGTCATGCTACTAGCACTACTAGCTACTGGCCGATAGCCGGTTGTTTGGGAACAGAGACGTTAATACATCCACCACGGTACAGGCTGACAGCATACAACCCATGGGTGTATTATAAGATAATAAAAGTGATAAATAGGTGTGAATGTGAGCGTGAATGGTTGTCTGTCTCTATGTGTCAGCCCTGCGATAGACTGGCGACCTGTCCAGGGTGTAACCCGCCTTTGCCCTATGTCAGCTGGGATCGGCTCCAGCCCCTCCACGACCCCAAACGGGATAAGCGGTTGCAGATGATGATGATGATGATGATGATGATGATGATGATGATGATGATGACAAGTGATGAATTACAGCCAATATATCTGTTATTACAGCTGCAAACAGCTAGCAGAAAGCTGATAGAACCGAATATGTCATATGAGCGTGCAGGGCGGTGCAGTCCTGTGGGTCTGATGCACCTTTATTATGCCGAGGAAAATAACTCTGGATTCAGCTATTAGTTAATTTTACAACTTTTAGGACATAATGATTTAAATGAGGGCTACGTAAGTGTTCGTACTGGGAAGTTCAATTACCTCTAACAAAATTATCCTCTGATTTACAGAAGTCTCTTTATACATCCATGGCTATGGACCCATTGGCGTTTTCATTCCAAAGTGGCGCCAGCGCTACTGCAGCACCATTTAGCGGCTATCGTCAAAAAAAAGCACCGGAGTTTCGACATCCAATATTGTCCACAATCCTCCACAGATAGGCTGACAGCTTCATATAAAGGCAAGGCAAGTTTATTAATATAACAGATTTCAGCAAAAGGTAATTCAAAATAAAGAAGGTGCACGGCAACCTACGTAGACTTTTTATTTTAGAGTGGGTGAAGCTTGATGTGCTTGACATTGTGCTGATTTAACCTTGAATTATAATAGAAAGTCTTTAATCATAGCAAAACTGAATGAGCTGAAATATTCAACTCGCCTCTCACCAAAAAAAATTCCAGTCAGAAATAGAAAAGAAACTTGACGTGCCACGGATACTTCACATCCACCATACAGAAGATCTTCAACACAAATATAGCCTATTTCTGTTTAAAAATGAAAAACATGACTTTCACCAACAACCGATGGCTGTGTCATAAATGTCACATCACAGTAACCTGGGCATCACCGGAAATCCAAAATCTCTCTGACATATTTACCCGCTCGCTGGTATGATTCATGCGATCTGCACTAAACATTGTGATGTTTCCGACAGCGCCTCGGAGGCAGCTTCATGTTAATTTGTTGGGTTGACGTGGTCACAAATGCATTCACAGTTCAGTCTGTCAGTGTCAGCTCTGCACATATATAGAAAAAGGCACGACAGAGTTCACTAAATAAAGTGAGTGGGGCAGAAAGAAGGGACTAATGAGATGTGTTCAACACTGAATTAACTAATAATTATAAACTAATTAGTTCAATTAACTGCTCCGGTGATAAGTGGCAGTCGCTTCTCGTTTTTTTTTTGCCACTGGAAATAGACGGAGGTGTGTGGTGGGGATGACGGCTCTGATTGGTCGACTGAAAGCCAATGGCAATGCTGGCAGCCAATCATGGACAACTACAGTACATGCTACAGAAAAACACATAATGTATTGGCATATATTTGAATGAATTCAATGTTAGAATGTCACAACTGAATGTCGCTCCTGAATGGTTTCATAATAACAGATGTATTACAATTTATAAGAGGCAGCAGCCAAATTGTTCCATAGCAACAGCCTCTGATTGGATCATTTATGTTTCCTCCATCAATTTTGAGCATAAATAAATAAATAGAAGTGCATGCATTTTTTTAAGCCGTATGAAATAACCAACAAACATTGCCAAAGTATCTGGACTAAAACTAAACTTTGAAATAAATGTGTCAATTTTTTCATTACATTTTGCAATGATAGCTTTGTTTGCCAGATATTTTTCTCCACTTCACCAAGGATGCACCGATAGAGATACTGACATTGATATCGGGCCGATACTGACTCAAATAGCTGCATTGTCTTTCGTGACAATTGGGACGATCTATCCAATTAAATTCTATGTTTATATACTTTATACATTATATACTGGAATTTTAACTCCTGTTCAAGTCTTGACCGATTTATTGCTGCATTTAAAAGATTACATTACACTTGAATTGTAATTCCTGATCATTTTGAAGATTTTTCACCAAGTTGCTGGCGTACAATTTATTATTCTAATAATAAATATCAATTCAGTAAATGTATATTTATGTATTTATTTGTCACATTTTGTTTCCAAAGTTAGAAAAGCAATATTGTGGTCAAGCCTGATGTTGCCTTACACATAAAAGAATGATCTCAGTCACTTCCACACAATTAGAAATAGAGCTTATTAATTAAACACTGGTATCGGATTGGTGCTCGTTATCAGCCGATACCCAAAGCCCAGGTATCGCTATCGGTATCGGGACCGAAAAAGGTTTGGTCAGTGCATCCCCTAGAAATGAAGCAATACGGCCACACAAATCACAAGGAATTCTTCCAAAACTAACAATGGATTTAGATAAATGGGTTGATAACCACATGGAGAGTCCAACTCCTTACTGTGGTTTTTATTTTTCTATCCAAGAATTCCTTATTATAAGTTGGCCTCAGCAGCTTTCTGAAAGGAAAATCCAACAACTTCTTACTTCTTACTAATAAGAACTGCTTATAGGGAACAGAGATAAAAATGCTTCAGGAGTAAAGCTTAAAAAAGCCCACTTTTTTATCACTCAGGCCAAGCTTAAGCCTTGAATTTGTGGATTGGCTTATTTGTCATAGTGCCAAAGAGGCAACATGCCAATAGGGATTGTAGTTATTTTTGTTTTTTGTAACAGTATGCCACACGAAATTGTAAAAGTGGACCGGGCCGCATCACAGATTAGCAAACACCCTGCTTGGAGGACGTCATTGTCAAACTCGGCTCAGGGTTGAGTTATTCATCCACCCCGCAACACACGACGCTGTCATTGTGCGAGAGACGCACGTGCGGCCATGCATATGCAGAACCAAAACACACATGCAAATGTACCTACACACAAACACACACTCGACTTTAGGCAAGACAATGTCATAAGAGAATAATCCTAATAACAATGTTGCTGGCTGGTGTAGATAACATACTGTATGCTTGGTGGGGGATTTGACTAGAACTGAGTGGGTGTGCAACACTTCTCCATCTTTCCCTTTTAATTAAATTGCTAAGTTACTATTTCATATGAGTTACTGCGAGGGCCAGCGTTCTGTCTAACCCACATTATGAACCCCGGTGGAAAAACAAGGCTAATTGAGTGAAATGAATCATCTGGACACAGGTCTTCTTGTTGCGTCGGCATGAATGCAACCTTTCAGAGAACATCTGCGCAATTTCATTTGTGCTTCACCTTGAGAGGGTTGACTGAGCATCCAAGTTCTTTTGGAGCACCCGGTTGTGCGTGCGACCAACTCGAGAGAGTGTCACACTTACTCACACCGAGAGCTGCTCAGTACAAACAAATGCGGGCTTCTGTTATTCACTTTTACTGGATGGCTTCTGTTCCAAGCACTCACCGAGAATGACCTTAAACCACAACAAGCAACGACTGCAACAAATATCAAACTTGTCTCGGGGCCCTCGGTCAGGTAGCCTGTCCGTTCTGGCATTTCATCATCCAAAGTCCGAGTTTTCACTTGACTGGAACTTTCATCACCCGAGGCAGAGGGAGAACACACTCGCAACAACAAACCATGTTGTCTTTTAAAACTCTATCGGCTCGCATTCTTATACAACACAGTTTCCATTGACTGAACGAGGGCACATAACAAGGCACATATTTGTTGTATAGGGAGCTGAGCCGGTGATTAGGGAGGCATTATTAACATGCCGTGGTGTTATGGGGTGTACTGTGGGGGCGCAGATCATGTTACAGCTAGGGCTGCATGACTATGGCAAAAATCATTTGGTCAATAATGAGATAACGATTATTTACCACGATTCCTCATTGACTTCATGAAACTTCATGCAATTAGAACGAAAGTTTTGTAGCCTATGTTTTAAAGTTCAATGCATCAATCTGGTGAACCTATAGAGCAAAATGAAGAGAATAGATCTAGGAGGAAATTTGTGCTCTGCTACACAATTTAATCATATACACATTGGTTGTATAGATATGAATGGTGATTACACAGTTAAAGAAGTACAGCGAGCACTAAGCGGCGAGGTCTGGGCGAGGGGTGCGGTAAAGCGCCACCTTCATCCCGGGCATTTACAAGCCGCCCTCCCTAATGGGAAAAAGAAAGGGGTGCGCTGGATTTATAACACAAGACATAACGAGAGCATCATTGCGAAACGGCACAATCAGGGTTTTTTGTCGATTATCTTGTTTTCATAATTGTTGGAAGCCAAAATTGTAATTGAAATTTGATTAATTGCACAGTCCTAATTACTGCCATTACAGCAATAATCCAGATTTTGTGTACCCAAATGGGTCCAAAAGCAGTGGTGGAATGTAACTAAGTACATTTACTCAAGTACTGTACTTAAGTACAATTATGAGGTACTTGTACTTTACTTGAGTATTTACATTTTATGTTACTTTATACTTTTACTCCACTCCATTTTGAAAGCAAATATTGTACATTTACTCCATTACATTTATTTGACAACTTTAGTACCTAGTTACTATGCAGATTGTTAATACAAAATTAAAAAAATAAATAAATCAACTAATACATTATGATGTATTATCACAGGTTAAGTTACCTAGCAGTATATTAAATACTTGAAATTAGCTCCACCTTTACCAGCTGCAACAATAAAGTGATGAATACATGCATCACTAATTAGAACTCAATAATATAATATATATATAATGCTGAAATAGGCTTGAGTACTTCTAATTTTGAGACTTTAAGCATATTTTGATGCTATACTTTTGTACTTTTACTTAAGTTAGACTTTAAATGCAGGACTTTAACTTGTAACAAAGTATTTTTACACTGTAGTTTTGCAACTTTTACTTAACTAAAAGGTCTCAATACTTCTTCCACCACTGTCCAAAAGTTATTCAATGTTTAAATATTTGCAACAAATTTCATAAATTTAAATATTTTCATCTGCCAACCAGTAAAAAAGTAGCTCTGTACCTCAATGTCTCTAACATAGTCACCATAAAAAATTACATAAACAGTAAGGTACATGAATATATATTTAGTTGTGTGTGTAAAGCTTTTCAACTCAGAAGTGCGAGCTGACAAAGAGTGCTCTGGGTGATCAAAGGCTTGAGAGTGGGACAAAAGACCCAGACCACAGTCACCGCTGCGGTTGTAGAGGATAGGATGAAATGAAGCCATGCCAGCTCTGCGGGTTATATTGGCATAAAAAAATAACACCTTTATTCCAGCTGACATTAAGGTGAGGCCATAAATACAACAAAAGTTCAGAGTTCTGGTTGAGCTGCTCCTTAAAAGGCAACTAGTAGAGGCGCCATTAGGGAAATACAAAGCTTGCCCTTTAAATGTTGAAAATACTCTATGGAAATTATGCAGAAGCCTATTTAAGGATAGCTGTGAAGTTGGTTTACCTTTCCGAGGATTTAAAGTGCAGATATATACCAAACACAAAACAAAGTGCAAACTCCTCTTAAGCACTAATTAAAAGTTTAGAGTTACTTTCTCCTCCGCTGCCTCCGACTGCAGCCTGGAACCAGCAGCCTCGGCCGTGCCAAGCGCTCTTCTACCTTCCACATTTAGGAACCGGGCACGTACTGGTGGTCGAGCACGGATGCCAGTGTGTGTGTGTGAGAGAAAGGAGATACTCTCCCCCTGCTTGTCTTACATCCCGAATGTGTTTACGAGTTTGGTTTGTGTAAGCTTTGCCCACGGGTGATACTCGCCTCTACGGGCTACATTTCTTCCAAGTTGACCCGAAACAGCAGGAGGACAAGCACGCACGCGGAAAAAAACTAAAATAAATAAACAAAAATCCCATGTCACCAGTGCAGCTTAAGATAAATGTCACATCTCCCCCTCCCCCCTGAAGACAATGTGTGTTTACTGGGTAACTTTGTCAAAGTCATAGCAGCCCAAGCAGAAAGGTTGGTGGTGGGGTTAGGTTGTATGTGGGAGTCTTCTCAGCAGACTGCACACCTGAGATGAGCTCCTACAGTCGAGTCAGGCGAGTAATCTTTGCATTTCATCAGATTTTTTTCTCCTCTCTTTCATTCCTCCTCCTCTCCTCTCTTTCTCTATCTCTCTCCAGGGATGGAAAACAATCTATTAGACGACTGGAACTGCCCCACAAACTCTGATTGTGTCCAGCATGCTCCAATGCTTACGTATGAGCTGGCGTGTCCTTGTAAAAAAAAGTTGTAATCTAAGTTCAACTCTCTAATATAATACTTTCTGTATCCTGCACTCCAGCAAGCTGCATTACATAAGAAAACATTGTATCGGAGAGAGAGAGAGGGGAACAATGAGCACAATGACTACTGTAGCAGAATAATGATAGCCGCAGCCTCTAGCAACGAAGCCCATTCTGTAAACTTAATAGGGCAATGGCATATTGCTGTTTCGGCATCTCATCGCGTACTATCTCACTGCTAAGGAAGACTTTAAGTGGATCAAGCTTACAGAGTGCACCACTAGCCCACAAAGATCTCTTGATTGCAATTCGGGCCATTATCATTCGTCTAAGTCACAGAAGAATTATATATCTTCACATGCTAAGCCTGTTGCTAACTCTGTGGAATAATGAGTTGTAGGAGGGAGGGGTGAGGGGGGGGGGCATTCTTACTAATGTCTGGTCCTGTCATTAGAATTTATTAGATGCCCCGTGTGCATTATCAAACCCATTTAAAAGTTTCTGTGTAAGGAAAAAAGTTGGACTATCCACTCAGAAAACATTAAGCCAGCTAATACTGCTGAACTTCTTCTGGAGTTTTTTTGGAGGCGCATCTGCTGCTGTTTTGGATACTGAGTTCCCTCCATGTTGCAATTATGCCTTCTCATTAGAGAGAAACATCCGCTATTGACTGACTTCCTGGTAACATCTGCTGTGTTTACACTCGGCCTCATTGATAATGCATTACCGTCTATTTCATGGCTGATGTGCGGAATAACACATCGACATTTGACTTGGGGCAATTACTCCCCGTCATAAAACACTCTCTCTCTCTCTCTCTCTGACACGAGGTGTTTGAGATTCAGACCAGTTTTTTTGAGGTGTAGCCTTCATTCACTCTGACGCTACTGTAAACACTGATATCAATTTGTTCCCCAATAACTGAGGGTAGTGGATGTTTCATGTAGGCAAAATGGCACTGTTCCAGTCGGAGACATCTCCCGAATATTCAATGCGTGATAGTGCAGCTCTGAGCGAGTGTCACACTGTATCACAAATCCAGGCAACACATTAACTCTGTTTGTGTGTATTAGGGGTGGGAATCACACGAGGCACCACGATACGATATTATCACGGTACTTAAGTCACAATACGATCTTATTGCGATATGCTGAGTATTACGATATGATATATTGCGATATATTACCTTTTTTTCAGCTGTAAATTATGCAATTTGTCAACATCTGTTTTATCTAATAAGATACGGTTCATCTCAGAGTTTTCATTCACATATCTTGAGGTCAGAGGTCAAGGGACCCCTTTGAAACAGCTGTCGGACTGTTAAAGATGTTAAGAGTTTAATAGTTTATACACGTATAATAAAAGATCAATACCTCACGTCCAAGTATCAATACAATATTGCCACGCAAAATATCACGATACTATGTTGTATCGATTTTTCTCCCCCGGCCCCCATTTAAAATGAGGCTCTACATTTTCCTTAAAGATGCTACAAAACATTGGTGGAACAT
>CAKAOH010026008.1:0-27878 GCA_916701665.1 Sebastiscus tertius | reverse complement strand
GTGAAAATCTCATACCATTAGAACCCTAATTGTGATGTGTATATAGTTTTTTCTATGAATTCTGGCTGGACACTGTACTTGTACACTCTACTGCAAATACTCCAAGTCTTTGAACTGTGGGTTTTGAACATTTGACAGTGCTGTAGCCAGGGTCCTCTGAGTGAGCTCCGCACCCTGGCTGCCCCCCCAGCCCACCAGCCTCCTCCTCGCCCCGTCACCCTGACCTCCCGCTCTGTTCAGCTGGAATGGGACGAGCCTCTGGCACCCAATGGAGTCATTGAGAGGTGAGTAGAAAACATAAAAAGTGCACATTGTTCAGTGTATTTTCAACATGCTGTAGGAAAAACTATCTGCACTCAGATTTCATTAATGAGTGAGACAGACTGCATGAACAGATGCACATACCATAATCTGTTTCTCTCTGTTTCCAGCTGTGAGCTACATCTCAGATCACCTTGCCCGCAGCCCCCCCAGCCTGTACCCCTCCCTTGCGTTGAAGGACCGACACAAATCTGTTTCTTTGGCAAAAGGCGGAGCTACAATGTGACAGGTCATAACATGTGGTTATGTCATGTCAAGATATTTTAACATTCATAGTAACACTCAGATGTGCTGACAAGTTTTACAGTAAACATTGTATTTGCATGAGTACCAAAACTGGAATAAGAAAGAGGAATAATGACCACAATAATACATTTTTTTTAAAAGTATAAACCCAGTTCCCAGTAGTGAGTGACCCATTGATAAGCCGAACTCATCTGTGCAGGTCTCCAGCCGTACTCGACCTATCAGCTGAGAGCTGCCTGCTTCAACAACATGGGCAGCACTGCCTCCAACTGGACTACTGTTACCACACTCAGCGAAGGTAACGCCTGTATCCAACTCCTCAACTCTCCCAGCTAACCAGTCATAAGAAACATAAAAATACATCAAAAGTCTCGTTTGTCCCCTCTCTCTCTCTCTCTCTCTCTCTCTCTCTCTCTCCCTCCCTCCCTCCCTCCCTCCAGCCCCCCAGTATGTGTCTCCTTTCTCAGTTGGCAGCAACCTGACAGTTATTTGGCTGGACTGGACGGGGTCCTTCTCCCTCAACGGGTACCTGAAGGAGTATAGTGTGACAGAGAGCCAGCTGAGGGTCTACACCGGCTTCTACAGCGATCTCCACATCCCACGCACCTCACAGAAAAGTGAGAGCACACACACACACACACACACACCAATACATATCCACTTACAAATTTATACCAGGTGGTAACTTAAATAAATACACACTTTTAGGAGGAATGTCTACCTCTACGTACTTACAATACAGCAGAAATACACACTGGC
Organism: Sebastiscus tertius; assembly: GCA_916701665.1. Taxonomy (NCBI): domain Eukaryota; kingdom Metazoa; phylum Chordata; class Actinopteri; order Perciformes; family Sebastidae; genus Sebastiscus; species Sebastiscus tertius. The sequence goes on along the minus strand of CAKAOH010026008.1, from coordinate 26,552 downwards.
AGGCAGTGTGCTCCATCAAAATCAAATTTGATGTGTTCTTAGACTGCTGTTGAATATGTATATATTTGGCACAAACATCCACTTGAACTGATTAGATTTTGGTGGTCAAAGGTCACTGTGACCTCACAAAATATGTTTTTGGCCATAACTCAAGAATTCATATGCTAATTATTACAATTTCACAGAAATGTCTAAAAGGATAAAATGATGAAGTGATGAGATTTTGGACAGACATGGATGTAAACTGCAACTTGACTGGCTGGTGGACGCATACCGCCCCCAAGGCGCTTACTCTAGTTGAAAGTTGAGTCTATAAATTTGATTGGTTGTCAGGTTGGTAATGAGGACGAGCCTTTGATTTAGGGGATGAGCTGAAGTGAAGAGAGTATTTCAGTGAACTGGGAGTTGTCATGACAGAATTAGCTGTAGTTGAGAGTTGGAGAGTCAAAATTTGACTGTAAAGAGTAATTTTCCTTCAAATTAGAACCAACAAAGTATGTTTTCTCCATTCCTGTCCAAAGGACATTTTAGTTTATTTAGTTTACTTTATTTATCTGGATACATCACAGTAGCATTATAATTGTAACATACATTTAAGCACAAGGACTAGATGCCTTTTGTATTAATGCACAAATGCATCTCAACCAATCTGATTTCATATTGTGTATATAAGCAGCTTCACAGAATGCTAACAGTCTGATTCAGAGTCAACCCTACCCTACCCTACATCACTTCATTTTAACCTAAAATATTTTCTTTTGCTCCGTCTCTTCCTCTCTCCCTCTGCTCTCAGCTCTTTCATTTCAGGTGACTTGTACCACCGACAGTGGCAGCGCCAGTACTCCCACCATCAGATATAGCCCAGCCACAGGCATAGGTAACACACACACACACACACACACACACACACACACACAAACATTGCTGGTATCAGTCCAAGTGAAAAATCAAACCTGAATCTGAATATTCCTCAGTGACTCAGAAATCACTGTTTGTATCTGTCTCGTCTCGTCTTCCTCTTTTCAATTCAGTGAAACTTTATTGTATATTAAGAATGTTGTCAAATCATATAAAGTATAATACGTACAGTAAGCAGAGTTAGGAACATTAAAAATAACTACAAGAAATACACTAAAAGTATAGTTTATTTAGTAACTTATTTATTTCTCTCTCTCTCTGCAGGTCCTCCTGAGCCTGAAGACGCTGGTCAGGAGGGCGTCAGCATGTCAGCAACACCAGTTTACTCTGAGCTGTGGTTCATCTTGTTGTTAGCCCTGCTGGGTCTATTTCTGCTAGCCATACTGCTGGGCCTAGTGCTACAGAGGTATACTGACGTAATATGCAGCATGAAAAAGTTTTACGGCACAAATAGAATTGAATAGAATAGCATTTCTTCTCCTCAGGTACTCTGCACTTAATATTAATATTAATTAATTAATATTTAACTGCACAGATACATAAAACTGAGAATAACTTGTGTTTACAAACCACAACACACTTTATGTAAAAACACAGACAGTTTTATCCGAAGAAGAATAACAACAAAAGGGTGTGAATGATTTTTTTTTCTCCTCTCTAGAGCCCTGAGGAAGAATCCATCAGCCAGAGAGCGCCCCCCGCTGGTTATGCTCCAGAAGACCAGGAAGGCTGGAGGAGAGACGTACATGGTGAGGGGATCAGAGAAACGAGGCGCTCTGAGAACGAGAATGACGAGATGGTTGAAAGGACAGAGGACAGTAAGAGAGACAGAGTCAGGTTTACAAAGAGGGAAAAGCAGAAGAAAAGTTAGGGGAGATAAAACGGAGGGGGAAGCAAGACTGGTTCATACGTATTTCTGTCTTTTTGTGACTGAATCAACAGTCTTTTTTCTGCAGATTGTACACATTTTAGAAAACTTGTCTTTGCAAGAGCAGCTGTATCTGAGGCTGCGTTCCAAATCACATTTCCTTACTCCTCCTTTTTATTTGTAGTACATACTGCAGCTGCCCTTACACAGTACGTACTGTTTCATGCAGTATGAATACGATTTGGAAATACTACTTCATCATAACATTTTGCCTTGAACTTTGACCTTCTAGTTCATATATCTGCTGCTGGCTTGCATACTGCAAAATGTGAGTAGGACTGATGTAGTAGGACATCGTGGTACTTTTGGCATACTGCATTTGACATACTATGTATTGAGACATTTTTTTTTTTATTTAACCTTTTATTTAACCAGGATTAAAAATCTCTTTTCCAAGAGTGTCCTGGCCAAGGTAGGCAGCAGTACAGTTAAATAGTTGCAGACATAAAACAAACATAATAATTGAAAACGAAAACAAAAAGCAAATTACAGAATCATAAGGTATCGAAAAAAACAATCATCAGCATTCAAAACATCTACAGCCAGATGTGCTTGTTTCCAAGTCATTTAGAAGCACTTTAAAAACATTCAGTGAGACCAGCTCTCAAAGTTTCAGGTCATTTTGTAACTGATTCCAAGAAGAGGGAGCAGCATACTTCAATGCCCTTTTTCCTAGTTCAGTACGGACTTTAGGGACAGGTAATAGGATTAAGTCCTGTGAGTGGACTTTTGAAGGATTTAGGTCCGTAGGTAAGATGGAAGCAGACCAAGAATGGCCTTGTAAATAAGAATACGCCAGTTGTTCTACATGCTGAATCTTTTTCTTTTTAGTATGGGTATTGAAACGCACAGCATATCTTTGTTCCAGCAGAGGGGGCTGAAACAACAACTGTTACTGGAAAGCTGCTCTTACAATAGAAATGATGTTTTGTGACTGATACCAGTGAGTAACTGGTTCAGTTTTGACATTGCCCTTACACGTTTGTTTGCCCTTGTTAAATCTTTTGCAAACGAGGAGTTGCATAACAGAAACAGCAGTAAAAACCCTGGAAGTCAAGTTTTGATTTGCTTGAGGTTTCTACATAAATCAAACTCTGACATGCCTATAAAAAAAAAGCATTTTAGAAATAGGAACATTTTATCTGATATAATTCAGTTAGTTCCAAGTAGAGACATCATCCCTTTCTAGATCTCAAAACACCCAATAACTACCAATAACACTGCTACTCACACATCATTATCCACCTTTAACCTCTGGTTGATTCATTCATTTACTTTCTAAAGTTTTCTTTACCTTTCTTACCACTCCTCTATTTAATTTTCTCCACATAATACTTTAAAATATATATTTTTTGCTCTTTTTCATTCTGTCACTCTTTCTTGCTCTCTGTTTTTTCTTTATATCTGTCTTCTGTGATTCCCCTCCTTCCTATACTACTTCCTCCATCCTCTCTCTGTCTCTCTGTCTCCCAGAGGTCCTGTCCTGAGTTGTGCTCTAAACATCACCCCAGCTCTGTGCTGCTCCCTGACCGTCCCACAGTAAGACTATTTTCTATATTTACTGTCAAAACCCTAAATGTTTATTTTATTGTCCCCCTGCAGTTTGACACTGTAGCAGACTGTGTTGAGATCCACAACGTTATACTTAAAAGCTACACTGTGTACACTGAGGTACGGGATTGTGACTTTGTGTGGGTATTTTCCTACGCATGTCTGTTCTGTTTGTGTACGCATGCTTTGTGTGTGTGTGTGTGTGTGTGTGTGTGTGTGTGTGTGTGTGTAATAAGATGAATTGTTATAAAGGTAAAACATGTTGTAAAGTCTGTTAGTTTGTCCTTAAAGGAACGGTGTGTAACAATTAGGGGGATCTAAATATGTTTTCTTTAGTGTATAATCACTTGAAATTAAGAATCGTGTTTTCGTTAGCTTAGAATGAGCCCTTCGTATCTACATAGGGAGCGGGTCCTCTTTACGGAGTCCGCCATGTTGCTCCGCAATGTTTCTACAGCAGCCCAGAACGCCAACACGCTTGGCACACGAGAGAGGCTTCGGTTGGTTGCAATCTGTAACCTCACCGTTAGATACCGCCAGATCCTACACACTGGACCTTTAAGTACAGTGTTGACTTTGTACATGCAACAAATAAAATCATCTGATATATCCAAAGTTTACAACAGCAACCATGAAGCCAGAGTTCATACTACTCTTCATCTGCCAATGAAAACTCTGTTGTACTTTATCTTAATCTTGTACTTTGTTTTGTGGCCAAGCTAAATTGGTTTCGTGTGTGTGTGCTGTGTTTTTGTTGAGTCTTGAACACATGTTAAAAAAAACATTTTACTCAGCCCCTCTCCTGTATGATGATCCCCTCCTGATGATCCAAAGGACTGATTCTTACTGAATACTGTCCCCTGTTGATTGTTGACATTATGACAATGACAGCTAATATACATAAATAAATGGTATACATTATTTACATCTCAAATACATATTTTCCTGTTGGGAGGCAACAGAATCAAGAGTAGATTTACCTCCATGTTTCCTAGATTTAGTTGATGTATAACAATTATATCCAGAGCACACTCAGGCTGCATTTGAGCTTTGAAACAACATAACTTACTTAATAACTAACTTCTTTTGTTCCTTACTTGTTTTAAGTTATAGAACCTCTTCTTGGGTAGAGTTGTAGTCAGAGGAACCTGTTTTTGCTTGTTTTATCTCATGCACCACAGATAAGATTATATATACCCTACGCTACTACACTACTACTTCAGAGTACAGTGCAGTTTTTCCTAGCTGCCATTGGTTTCCATTTATTTCAGTAACATGAAAAACATTTTTGCAGTCAGGTGAGTTATATTAGTAAGGCAGTGTAATCCATAACAGTGAACATCATATGTGTGTGTTTTTCTCTTAATCAAATTAAAAACTACAGCATGCATTGATTTGCAGTAATTTAAAGTATAAATGATTGTAATGTGGTCTTTTAAATCACTATCTGACTAAAAGAAATCTATTTTTTAGGGTCTGACAGACACAAAGATAGTCGGGAGCAGCTCCCGGTTCAACCCCATGTCGGTCCTGCGGGTGCCCAGCCAGCCAGACCTCAGTCAGGCCTACTCCCAGCATTCCCTGCACCGCAGCGTCAGTCAGCTGATTGACAGGAAGTCACTGATGATGGAGGAAGGAAGCTGGGACAACCCACAGGGACATGATTCTGGACTGGTGAGGACGGAAATATGTTTATGTTAAATTAGTATGTTAAAATGACTGTTAAAGTACAGTAACTTTATTTTATAGTAACAGCCCTATCAGGAATACCAACTGCATTTACTTTAAGGTCAAGAAGTCATTTGGGAGGGTCTAGGAAATAAATAATTTGTGGGAAATTGGCAGTTGAGTAAAGTGAAAGACCCTCTTCAACTCTTCTGTCAAAGATATTCTGTCTAAAGATACCAAAAGACATGGCTTTTTAAATACTTAAGACCTAATTGTGACCTCATGTGTTCTCTTTCAGTATGTGGAGGAAGATCAGTTTGTGGACGCCATCAAGGCCTTAAGATCTGTGAAAAAGGAGCAAACCATGTTCACCGACACTCATCTTTAAGATCCCGACGTCTAATCAGGTATCACAGTCGCAATACAGAGCTAGTTTCAAACGAAGACTGTAAAACATACATATCTGGTATTCTGTATTGATGGGGACCCTAAAAGTTATTTAGACAATTTACAATGCTTGAACGACCATTAATTACTTTTCAAGTCATTTTGATCATGTCCAAAATGCACTGGTACAGTGTTAATAATGTTTTAATGATGTTCAGATCCAAAGACCTGAGAGGAAGAGGATAATAATGGTTGTTTTACTGCCGCATTCATTTCAGACTATATTAAAATTAGAGCTGCAACGATTAATTGATTAGTTATCAACTATTAAATGAATCGCCAACTATTTTGATAATTGATTAATCGGTTTGAGTAATTTTTAAGGGGAAAAAAAGTCTAAATCCTCTGATTACAGCTTCTTAAATGTGAATATGTTTTGCTTTCTTTACTCCTCTATGACAGTAAACTGAATATCTTTGAGTTGTGGACAAAACAAGACATTTGAGGACGTCATCTTGGGCTTTTTATAGAACAAACAACTAATCGATTAATTAAGAAAATAATCGACAGATTAATCCACAATGTAAATATTCGTTAGTTGCAGCCCAAATTAAAACAGGTGTTTTACCCCACTGACCCCCTGTAGGGACAGATGGTCTTAACTTGAGTAGAGGAGGGATCCAACATCCATGAATACAGTTCAGATATGGAGGCTGTCAGCTGCGACTATGTAGGTTGTGAGTTATAAAGCTGCAGTGTGTTGGCTGCATAGCTTGAATGTAGCCATATCTGGATTGTATTTATACAATACGTTATATATCAAATCCTGCGCAGATTAAGAACCAGATCGTATTTGACTGTTTTATGATTCGCTGTCTCTGCTTGCCAACTGTTAGTAGTTTAGTTATTGTAATAAATGCAGAAAGATCAGCTGTGGCAGGTTTGTTTCTGGCTATTCAGAATTAAACCAGTCTAGAAGTAAATGAATGTCAAAGCTTTTCACCTCTTCTGCTTCAACAAGTAAGTGTGCCTAGTGAGCTTACACATTATCAGCAGCAGTCCTGTAGTCATAATAAGACTCATGGCCTTGGTGTTAGTTTTATTACAAAAAAAATGCCAACTGTTTTTATTAATGTGTTAAAATGTGGCTGGGAATCACAGATGTGCCGTCTGATTGTTGTGATTATGTGACGTAACTTGAAAGCCCAATCTGAGATTTTTACCATATCAGTTGTTGACGTACATTTTACCGCGATTTAAAATTTAGAAGGAACTGGAAATCATGAAATCAAGCTAGTGAAGCTGAATGTCTGGGTTTGATTTCATAGCTTAGCTGTCAGTGAAATCCAGACTCTGTGTTGTTTGTCTGTGGCCTCATTTTTATTATCAAGAATGCGATCAGCTTAAAAAAACATCTCAGCTATGTCCTGTTTCGGTGTTACAGCAGGAATGAAACATAGTGTGTGTTCAGATTCCACAGATTAGGACCTTTAATTTCCAGAAGATAAACATCATAGAAACAGTATTTATCAGAACAAGATGTTGAATTTTTGTGTAACGTTGATGGGTTTTTGTGTACAAAATTGAAGCCTACTGTATTGTTATAAAACATTTTCTTTTTTACACTGGCAGTATTATTTATGGTTGTTGTAATAAAAAAAAATCTTATTTATAGATGAATCATTGATTAATGTTTGTGTTTTTCTGAGAAATTATAAATAATGGTCAAGAAAATATTGTTTTCTACTTGTTTTCTTTACTTGAAAATGATTTGAAATATTAACACATCAAGTTGTAAACAGTTTCCACTGGTCCTCAAAGCAAACAGCTTTTAACATGACTGTGTCTCCGTATTATCTTCCTATATTGGTTGTAGACATTCATGTCCATTTTCCGTTGCTTATAAAGATCTCCAAGAATCACTCTATCTGGGGTGGGAATCACCAAAGGCCCCACGATACAACATTATCATCATACGATCTTAGTGAGATCTTAAACAAATCCTGATGTTCATAGTATTCCAAGAGCATTTTATTTTCATACGACACTCCTTGCAAATCACGTGTCATATCCATGTCCTTCTTCCCTTCCTTGTCAAAAAATCCAAAATAGATCCAGACGTTTGATTTAAACGCAGACGGCACATTTCTTATTTCTCTCTCTGATGTCTCCATCTTTGTTTTGACTAACTTCCTGCCAATCCCACTGATTTTACCCAGGACTGCACCAGAAAAAATCTTAGCACTAGCACTTAGCAATTGATTTTTCAGTCTAGTAGACTGAAAAATCAATTGCTACCAAATTGTATTAATAGTTTATATAATAAAAGTTTGATACTTGACATCCGTGTATCAATACAATATTGCCACGCAAAATATCGCAATACTGTACTTTATTGATTTTTCCCCCACCCCTAATATCTGTAAAACTTGAATGTAAAGTTTCATCACAAGGATGATTTGATCTTGTATATCCTAGCATAGTGTTTTATGCAACATTTATTTTCCACTACATTTTTTTACAGTACGAAAATTGGGGGCAGCATTCCTGTAAAAAAGCAGATTAAAACTGGTTTTGAAAGAAGAGCCAAAGACAGCTTGTCACAGTTTAATATTGTTTTACTCCATGGTGAACAGAGATGTCAGTACTTAACAGCAGCAGCTCAAAATGAAAGACACACAAAACAAACTAATTCCATGTTCAAGGCGTGAACTTCACAATATTGATGCATGAGGACATAAAAGTCTTACAAATATCCATTTAAACAAGTAAAGTGAAATAGTTTACTCATGCAGTTTAATGATATGCGTGTGTGTGTGTGTGTGCGTGTACAGGAGTGAGGAACACACTCCGAGATAATTAGCTTAACAGACGACTGTTCCTCAGACTGGTCATGTTGATCTAGCTGAAGATGAATTGTTGTTCTTTTCTGCTGAGTTAGTGAAACACAGACGTGCCATCAGCTGTGCACAGACCTTAGTTACCACACACAGTCAACACAAACACACAGAGGGCCGGTATCTCCATCAAAACTATGCAGCAGTAATTTAGTTTTGCTCCCGCGTCCCTTAAGGGAACATCAAGGCGAGTTTGAAATTAACAAACTGGCAGTAACAAGCGTGCCCTCGCTCAAGGACACCAGTCTGACAAGGGCACTTCTAAAACATTCACAGCCACATTCACAGCTATTGTCACCCACGGAGGGAGGGTGAGGTTGTGAAAAGAGAGCTTGTGTGGAGTGATTGTAAGGGACAGTATGGCCCTGAGCTACACACACACACACACACACACACACACAAACACACACACACACACAGGGTTTTATTAAACTCATAAATCACGATGACGACAGACGGCGTCTCAGAGAGGAGACTGTCTGAACGGGAAGGTTAGTGAAATGAAAGCGCTGGGGAGACACACACACACACACACACACACACACACAAACACACACTTCTGTGACGCTCAAACAAAACAAAGATTGTGCACTTTGGCAGGTTATCCACACAAACCATGCGCTAAAAACTCAGCTGTGACGGGCAGAATTTTTGTTTCAGCCTGCTTTATACCGCGTCTAGTTTTAAAGGTGAACCTGCAAATTAAGTTTAAACTGCTTTAACTACTATAAATATATTATTGTCATCCCACACACTTGTGATTTCCATAAATTAAAGCATCTCAGATCCCAAATTAAATGTCTTCAGTTACTCTTAATGTGTTGTTGATGACATTTGTGAAGTTAATGGTGCTGGAACAATGTCATGTTGTTCTATACAATGTGTTAAAACATAACATGTAGAAGAAGAAAAAGGTGAACTGATGCTAAACTGTCCAGCTTGGTAATAATAACAGATTTAGAGCTGCAACAATTAATCGATTAATTGATAAGTTGTTAACTATTAAATTAATCGCCAACTATTTTGATAATCAATTAATCTATATACGCAAAGTATTTTTTTAAGCGAAAAAAAGTCAAAATGATCAGATTCCAGCTTCTTAAATGTTAATATTTTCTTGTTTCTTTACTCCTCTATGACAGTAAACTGAATATCTTTCATTTGTGGGGAAAAAAAAAGATATTTGAGGATGTCATCTTGGGCTTTGGGAAACATTGATCAACATTTTTCACCATTTCTGACATTTTATAGACTAAACAACTCATCGATTAATAGAGAAAGTAATCTACAGATAAATTAACAATGAAAATAATCATTAGTTGCAGCCCTACAGATTTGAACGATCTTCTTCTTCTGCTGAATGTGTGCTTTATTCTGTTCTTCAGACTAAATTTGTCAAAATGGACAAATGACAGTACAACTTTATTTCATCGCTGTCAATTTACCTCTTAATCTTCCGAGAAAATAAAGGAAACATGTCCAGTTTTGAGAGGTTTTAGTGAACACAGTTCATTAAATTGCATGAACATTGAGGCTCTGACATGGTCAATGTTGTTGATCATGGGTCAGCACTGTAAATATAATATTACAACATAATTTCAGCAGCATTTCTAACATACACAATGTAAGACAATGATGTACAGGGCAGTTTAAAACAAACAGATATGTATTCCTTTTAGCTCACTATAATCTGGCTGTAATATAATGTAAACATAGCCAGAGAGGAACTGAGGGACAGACAGACACGTATGTGCTGAAATACACTTTAAACTTATATATATATATTTATATATAAAATAAAAACTAGCAATTTACTCTAATATTAGTCTTAATAGTGCAAGTGCAAATGCAGTTAGGTCCAATAGCATGGTAATATCAATATAGGCATTATATGATTATCAACAATATGTAATGAACAACAGTGTTAAGTATTGACACGCCATAACACACATCAATGCATCCACATTAGGATTTTGTTTTGAATATGTATGTCTACTTTTCATACAGTTAATTAGTGTATAAAAATGTACATATTTGTACAGGCAGTGACCACGAGGTCATCTGTTAATGTTGCAATGATATGCGACTTAAAAGAGGTTATATAGCTGCTGGATTTGGCAAATTATAATTAACTTTTCAGGACATTCTTTCCAAATTTTTACAGTTGTCCCCACAATTATTACAAAAAATGTACCGTAGATCAAGAGCTGGCCTGGTTTCTTCTCAAACAAACAGCTAGTGGAACTCTCAGAGGGGATAAAGCAGTAAAAAGAAGCAGGTTTAACTCACAAAATAACTAATTAAGGTTACTGCCAATTCACGTTTCAGCTGTCATTTTAAGCCTTCACAACTATATCACCATAACCAAGATGGACTTTCCAGTTTTCATCTATGTCAAGATTATGTACAGTTTACAATAGATGATGATAATTTAATATGTACTGTGATGCCCATCGATTCAATTGACCCCTCAGTCGGGTCCGTTACGTGGCTCCACAGTCTTCACAAGCCTTTGGTCAGAATCCGTTTCAATGAAAACACACAAACAGGCTGATAACCGTCAAACAAGTTAAATAAGGCACTGCAACAGTCATCCAAAACAACAACAAGACACATTAAAATCTGTTTCAGCAGGAGTAAAGTGATGTAGTGTACCAGGTCCTTCTATTGAGTTGAGTGTAGTTATATTGTGATACTGTAAAAAAATAAAATATAAATAATAATTAGTGTGATCTTGCACAGGCACCACTGTGAAAATTTAGTTTGACTTTTTCTAGCTCTCTGAACAGTGAAAAAACAATGTACCAAATTATTTCTCTCTGTTTAGATATCAAGGAAAAGGTCATATACCGTATGTACCACAAAACATTAATTGTTGTATATTTGATTTGCCGTCACTGCTAGTCTGAATGTGATTTTCTTGATGGATCATTCTTCTCCCCCCGCCCAAAAAAACAAACATAAAACTTTCCTCAAACTGTAAGCGTCCAGCTCTGTGCTACTAATTTGTTTTCAAATTCACACTTACAAAATGTTTTATGAAAATTCCTCAGATTGCTGCGTTGGATGACGTGGCAGACATGTTGGCCTGCCACAGCAGGAAAAGCAAAGGTGTGATTGATAATGTCATGGCTCACTGGGACACTTCATGGAAACGAACCATCACTAATTTAATTTGTTTCACCTGAGCTTTTCCTGCTATAAGGAGTCAAAATGTCTGCAGTGAAAGGTCAATACACTGCAAGTCACATGTTGCACACAACAGTTTCCGGTTTTCTTTTAGCTGCGTTGAGGAGCAGGGAGGCTGATATGCTACTGTTGGTAAACGTTAATAATGCAATTGGTGTGGAACTTGTAAAATAAAATTTCAGATAGCCAGCTGTAGTGAAAAACAGGCACCTGCTCACATGAGGATTCAATGTTGCTGCAGGCAAACAACAGTGTGTAACACATCATCACTATTTAGCAATCCTGAAGCCTACATGTGGAAATCAGAGTGTTAGTTTAGCTCTTCGGCATCTTAACTCCACTGTTGCATAGTTGAGTCGTTGAGCCGTCAAACAACAAACCCAGGAAGGTTTTACTGCGTGTTGGAGCCGCGAAATGACTTAACTGCTTGTTGACTGTTGTCTTTTTGTGTCCATTGTGTCTCTGGCTGCAGCAAAGTGGATACACATTAGGGTTCAAGTAGCTGCCAAGGTTCAGGCTAGGGAAACATTTTTAAGGTACATTTAAGTAAAAAATTCACTGAAGGACAGATTGCACATATTGTCACAGAGACCCAACATCATCATTAGTTTGAGAAAGGGGCCTTATCCTTTGACAAATTTGAAATGCTGAAACAGTTAGTGAATTAAAGGAACAGTGTGTAGCATTTAGGGGGATCTGTTGGCAGAAATGGAATATAATATTAAGTATGTTATCTTTAGTGTATAATCACCTGAAAATAAGAATCGTTGAGTTTTCCTAGTTCCTTTTTTACCTTAGATTGTGCTGTTTATATCTAAATACAGTGAGGGTCCTCTCTTCACGGAGCCGGCCACCATATTGCACCGCTATGTTTCAATAGTAGCCCCTAACAGACAAACCAAACACTGGCTCTAGAGAGGGCCATTCGTGTTTTTGCGTCAGCCACCGTACCTACACACTGGCCCTTTAATTGTTTGGTCAATCACCAAAAATGTAATTGACAAAAATAGCTAACATCTGCTGGTTTCAGCTTCTCAAATGTACGGATTTCATCTTTTTTTCCTATTTTTTTATATAATTGTAATTCGATCATTTTTGTGATGCGTTATTTAAAAAGTTTCTGATAATGAAAGTAATTGTTAGTTGTTAGTTTTCTCTTCGAAATCAGGTTTTTTTGCGTAAGCTTGAATGATTTATGTCAGGTTCTGAACTAAGTCATTCGTACCAGAGTATAAGTCGATAAAAACACTTTAAATATCTGATAAAAGTACAAACTGTGCCTTTGTTAATTCCATTTTGCTTCCATTATCTGTTTAAGGGTCTCTAAAGATAAAGCGCGCCTTAGATGGTGTTTGAAACCCTCATTCTATTACGAGCACTGTGCTTGTTTTTGTTTCATTTTCATTCGCCTGAACCTTGATGATTGAATGATTCAATCTACACATCAGTGGCCTAACACTTGCTTGTGCTTCAACCAAACAGGCAGCAACAATACGCCCTTGCAGCGCCTGGCCAGACAGACTATTGCATGTTCCTGTAGTTACTGTATGTTTGTTAAGATGTAGAGTGAACGACATCGACAAAACGACAACAACATTGGGAGATAAACTGATTTCAGCACTTCTCCAGGACTAACTGCGCTGGTAAATTGCTATCAGATTTGTGCCTGAAAGTTCAAACAGAGATAGGAGGAGCTCCAGTTGTACCCAGCAGATTTTACAAGTGTGATAAAACTTGAAATCCCTTAACAGATCCAAAATGAAATGCACTCCTGCCCTGGTTGAGATGGCAAGCTGTTTGGATGTAACTGCTTCGTCATGTCAAATAGATTCCACTGACTTAAATTAAGAAAAAGGTGTATGGTTTAAATAAAAGTCTTTCAGCGATTAAAGGAGACTCGTCCTGAGACACAGACTCATTAAAGCGTGGTAGTGTCTGATGTGGAGGTCCTTCATCCAGTTACATCATGAACGACACCTCAGACAGCCACATTCCTCCTCAGCTGTGATACCCAGAACTCATCTCCCACATGTTCCTCTGATTGGGATCAAAAGAAAAAGGGTGGTGTCACAGGCTGCTGTCCTGATTGGACGACTCGGAGGTCAGCTTCCTGTGTCGCGGTGAGGTGGAGGAAGACAGTTTGGTCGGGGAGGGGGAGGCATTGGAAGATGAGTCGCTGCCACCACCATCAGATCCAGAGGGGAGGGAGGACAGGAGGGGGACTGGCGGAGCCCTCTTTCTCCCCAGAAAGCCTCCTTCGAGTACTCCCCTCTTCCTCACACCTCCCTCCACCTTCGCCCCCTCTCCCCCTGATCCTGATCCCTCTCCATCCTCTGTTTGTGGGGGCACCTTCCGCCTAACGTCGCCTCCGGGAACTGGGCTGTCAGGAGGTTGCCGTGGCGACTCTTGACCGCCTTCTGTCTTCGCCCCGGAGAGGCCAGCGGTCGCCATACCTCCGATGATTGTGTTAGAGCTCGAACAGGCTGTTCGGCAGGCCCAGAACTCCATAGCTGAGGCTCTCCTCTCGCTGTCCTCAGGCCCAAAGTCACAGAGCGAACGGCGGACGTCGAGGGTCTGGCTGGGGCCCTGTGTGGAGGTCGGACCTGTGCTGTCCAGGACACCTCGACTCAGGCTGAAGTTCTGGAAGTCTCTGTGGAAAGACAAAGGGGATGGAGTCAGTTACAGGTGGATAGATGAATAAACAAAATACAGACAAGGACAACTCAGCCGTTTCCAAGCATACATGCAAATAGTTTAATCAGATTATTATCAGACTGGCACGCAGGGAGGCTGCGTTTCAAAACTAGGTCCTCACTCCTGGTTCTGGAAAGACACAGCGCTGCATATTTTCAATCTCTAGTGATCAGTGAGGAAATGTGTGTTGTTTATCTGCGCAGTGAGACAGATAGATTATTAGAGAGATTATTTCACCTGTAGCTGTGGAAGGACTCGGTTCGTCGAGCGCGGGCCAGCAGGGGGCTCTCTCTGTAGGGCCGCACTGCTCCGTAAGTAGCCTGGCTCTCAGGAATGGGCTCCTGGGCTTGTAACTGCAGACTGACAGAAGAGAAAAGAGTGAGACAGGTAAGAGATTTCACAACACTTCATACAGTACATATTGTCTGACAACCGTAGTACAGGGGGTGTTATTAACTGTGATTGATTGGTTCCTTATTATATAAGCCTGTCCATGTATATACCTGTTTATCTGTAATGTGTGTGTGTGCATGCGTGTGTGTGTGTACGTGAACTTTCTCTCTAACCTTGAGCAGGACTCTCTGAGGCGTGTGTGGTGCAGCACGGAGGGGGCGGGGCTAATATTTGGTGTAGCACAGCGGGAGGTGCTCAGGTCGCACTGGTCCAACAGCTGCAGCAGCTCCTCCTCTGAAGGCCCGCCCACTTCTGTCAGACACAAAACACACACATACAGTATTTTATCGAAAGAAAGTAATAAATACATTTAATCCTAGAAATAGTAGTCTGGTTCTAGTGTTCTTTGTCTTTTTCCCCATGAACACACACAATGTCTCCTTCCACAGTTCTGTCTCTCTCTCTCTCACTCTCTCAGCCTCCCTTTCTCCTTCTATCGGTCTCCATCTCCTCACCCTCTCTCTTCCTCTCCTCTCCTTTGTTAGCGTTGTCCATCGCAGTGGTCAGGTCCCACATTTGGATGCTGCCGTTGCCGTGACCGGTGAACAGATAGCGGCGAGGTCGTGACCCCATCCGGCTCGAACCCTCACACTCCCGCACCATGAAGCAAGAGATGGTGGTCACATCCACTGACTGCACCTCACAGATCCTGACAAACACACACACATACGTTAACATGTACAGTAGCAAAGGTCAAACAGAAGTCCTAAAAACTTACAGATAAGTTGACTAACAATGGGAAAGAAAGAAACTTTAAAAGTCAGAGGAGCAAAGGTGAGAGAGAAAAGACAGACGGAGAACATTATACCTCTTTCCAGTAGATGAGAGCCTCACAAACAGTTTATTGGTGATGGGGATCACCTTCTGTATGAAAACCTGCTGATCGTCTCTCTCTCCAAATGGACCTGAGAGCAGAAAACACAATCACTCTCTACCTTTACACCAGCCTGCCATCTTACATCTGGATTCAGCAAGTCCACCACAAAATACTGTTGATTTGTCTTGTTAAGTAAGTGATGGGTCAGCTTTTGTGTCTCTTTACAGCAATTCACCAGCTCTTTGGTGAATTTACAATTATAAAACTGGTAGCAGTTTAATTCATGTTCCCAGTATTTAGTGTGTCTCACAGCTTGTAGCACACATATTCAAATCTGCACATAGTGTACGTGCTATCTACTAAATTTGAATGCGAAGATAAGATCCACCCATTGCTACTAATGTCAATCCCAAACCTGCACCTCGTCTCTCTCTTCCATCTTATAAATGCATCTATCCTTCCCTCCCAGTAATCAATCTTGCCTTCTACTATTTCCTTGTGAACTCTCTCTCACCAATATCATTCCCAGAGCCGTAGCTCCCGTGGCTCTCCGTTTCCTCCAGGGACAGTATTTTGAAGGACGCCAGAGGGGTGGAGCCTGGCTGGGTGGAGATCATCCCTCTGAACCGGGTCACCGTCCACGTCCGAACGTGGTTGTTGTCCGCACACACTGACGGAAGAACAACACAAGATTTCAATCACAGGTAATACACCCAGGTGCGTAACAGAGAACACGATGAACAAGAGATGATTGATGTTGTCTTGTATATTCCTCCATTAGTGACTCCAGTTCCCTCTATCAACAGAGAAACTGCTCGTCTAACCCTCCTATCTGTGACGACTTCCTCACCTGATACCAGATGTTTCTCAGACAGCATGATCTTTGTCACCGGGCTCCTGTGCACAGTGAATGTCTGAAAGAGCTGGGGGCCTGATCCCACCGTCTCCGGGTGTTGCACGATCACTCTCACTGCACCGCTGCTCGTCCCGTAGGCTATCTCTATCCAGTTCCCGCTCACACCTACAGTAAGAGAGCAGAGAGAGGGAGAGGAGAAGACAGAAAGACACAACACTACACATTTTAGTAACTGATTTATGTTACACCAAAGCTGAAACAATGTGAAAAGGAAAAAACAGACAACTATATGCAGGGATAACATATTTTAAGTTTACTTTCTTCTTTTTTTTTTAGAAGATAAAAATTGGTGTACTGACTGGTTTTAGGTGTGAGGTAGACAGACAGCGCAGTGATGGCATCATTTGAAGGGTCGTGATAAAGCTCTGTCACTAGAAGATCATTGTCCTTCATCCTCAGTGGAAACTTTTGCATGTCTGAAAAGAGGAAGACAAAATATTAACGTGTGGAGGTTTGAAGGCATTTTATGAAATCTAGATCCAGTATCCAATCCCTGCATTGACTCAGAATCCTTTAGATAAAAATTAGTAGGTGAAAAAAAAGCACCATGGTGCTTCATAGAAGCATTTTATGAAGTCAAAGTCACATCACTAACTTCACAAAGACCCCCTTCACACCTGGCATTAAATGCCAGATGGTGCTTGACCACATGAAAATACTGGTGCACTTGAATGCACTGAGGATGGATCGTGATGGTGAGATGGTCAGGGACGCATTGTGACCACATTGAACACAAATGTAAATGCAATTGTGTTTTTAATCCACATATAAAAACTACGTGGGCAGAAATATGAAACCCTAAGGCTGTCTCGTGTACCACTTTTTGGGCTCCGGAGCTTTGGTTTCATGTTAAATCATATCTAGATACAATCTGGATATGAGATGCATTTTAATGCCAGTTGTAAAGGGGGTCAAACATCTAATAAACCGAGTGGCAGACAGAAGGAAATCCTGTGTATGCACATATATTTTGTGTGTGTGTGTGTGTGTGTGTGTGTGTGTGTATAAGCATGCGTGTACCTATGTAGTAGATGGACCCATTGTTGCAGCCCAGTAGGAGGAAGGAGCCTGCTGTGTCACAACTCGTAATAGGAACCACGTC
The DNA here is from genome assembly GCA_916701665.1 of Sebastiscus tertius. Lineage (NCBI taxonomy): Eukaryota > Metazoa > Chordata > Actinopteri > Perciformes > Sebastidae > Sebastiscus > Sebastiscus tertius. The sequence goes on along the minus strand of CAKAOH010026008.1, from coordinate 9,032 downwards.
TTGAACCTTGAACATATACACACAACAAGGTGAACTCACGATCAGTGCAGTTTTATTCTGTGAAGTCACTGTTGCTCAATAGAAAGCACACATACTGTACATTCAATGAATGGTTGAACACTCATTAAGGCCTCATGACCTCACTGTAATGTTCACTCACTTAGTAAAACACAAACGAGGAGGAGAATCACTCAGCACTCCTTGACTATCTCTCTACATCTCACCCAGACACGCATACACACACACACACACACACACACACACACACCCTCCTACCTGCCAGTGCTGCGTGACGGCATTCCACACCCCGACCTTCCCTGTATGGCTTGTAGCCACCAGCTGGTTCCCGATGAAGAAGAGATCGTCCACAGGTACACCGAGACTGAACACACCTGGGGTGGTGGGGAGGGACAGGAGTTGAAAGTGGATGGAGAGTGAAGACTGAGTCACTGAGATGGCAGGAGGTCAAAGGGGTTCACAAATCAGCAAGGTGGTCCACACACAATACACAAACATGCAGTAACTCTTTGTTTACCTATCTCGTTTCCACTGCCTCCATCTTGGATGCTCCAGAGGATGATGCTGCTTTCAGAGGCGGCGGCCACCATCTTGTCCTTGTCTCCGTGCGGGCCACCCACCACCTTGGCGTTAAGCGCGACGCGTTCAATAGTCCAGTCAAGGTAGGGGGAGGAAAACACCTGCTGCCATCCAGAAGATTCTTTTATCCTGTAGCCAGATCACACACAGACAAACATTTAGCTCTGCTTTTATTCTCACCCAAAGGATTAGCTATAATACAGTGTTTTATACTTTTATACCAAGGACCCCCTCATAATCATAACACAGATAATGTGTAAAACATTATAAACAAAATATAAATATAATGCTCACTACCATTTGTACTCTTAGATGCCTTTGAAATTATTTATATTCTTAAACTTTTCAATCTACATACTTCAGACCTGTGTCATAGTGATAAACAGAAATTTCAATTTGAATCATGTTAAGATAAAATGAGATTAGTAATAATTATTATTAATAATAATTAGATAATCCCTTATTAGTCCACTTATCAATATCACTTATATCCCTTTAAACAGAGGATCATTTTATTCAAATTGCATTTGGACTTAACTTGACAGCATTTATAGTCTACATTTCAAGTAATTGATCTTAAAAGCTTTCATAAAATTAATGAATTAATTAATTTAAACTTATCAGTCTAAAGCTGACTTTGAGAAAGTGATTCAACTTAAGAGATAATGAACTTATTGCTGTGTGTCACAATCATAGTTTCTATTGGCCCCTAGCTAACATAGGTGGGAGTATATGGACACAATACGCTTGTTTTATTGGCGCAAATGGTCCCCATCTGTAGAGATGCACTTTTTAATGATACGGCACAATTTTATAATTTAGAACAAATTATTTGGCAGACCTCCTGACAGAGTGACCTCACTATGAGAATCACTGCTTTAAATGACAATGGCAGTTATGAATTAATAGATCTGTTTTGAAAAAAGTCAGCTTTCATTACCACCTTTGTTACATGCTTAAACAATGCATAAGCAGCTTGTAAAACTAAACCAAATGGCATTTTGTTCTCAACTTGTCTGCTTGTTTTAATAAAGATAAATAGTTCACTAATTTGACTGAACATGTATAGAGCCAAAGATGACAGCTGGCACAGACATAGAAGCATTTAGTGAGAAATGTGAGACACAACAGATAATGACTCCTTCTTCCCTTCATAAATAATTGAATGTCTCCCCCCTCATGAACTATAGAGTGGATGGGAAATGTTTCAACCAACCGTGCTGTGGCAGAATTACCTGTAGCAGATGACAAAGTGTGCGTACGCTGCTACAATCCAGTTGTGGTGTCCCGCTATAATCAGCACCTTCCTGGGGTCAACCACAGGACCTGCACACACACACAAAATACACTTAAACACACTAGTTTCATAGCCTGATAATCAGACTAGATGGCCATTTTGTTTTCACTTCCTTATTCATTATCTGAACTGCTGAATAAAATGGTAACGTGGGCGGCAATTCAAAGGTCGAAAGCCAGGCAGGGATCAGTGACATTTACTTCAAATTATTGCATGATATAAAACAGCCATCCCTAATCCTTCTGCGTCAGTCCAGAGCACAGTTACACTCTTTGTTTACTGTAGCTAACTATATTCTCTGATGTCATCCTCAAAAGAGAGTAGGCCGATGGGAAACTAGGCTGCGCACTAAAAGGATGTGTCAGGTCACATTAGCTACAGCATTAATGCACATTCACAGAAACACACGCACATGTGGAGGAGCATAAACTATAAGTATATTTAGCTCTCTTACTGGCACACACATACAGATGTGATACACATGTAGAAACAGACATAAACAGTATGAATGCTAGAGCATATGCAGTATACACGCAGTCTGTGAATGGCAGGCAGAAGGCAGACCGTGTCAAAATAAGAGTCATTGCTGCTTGCTTTATTATGCTAAGATGCTGAGATGGATTTCTGGCACAGCTGTAATCATATATACAATCTACAGATTAACACCATTTTTTATCTTTTACATTCAGACACACTTCAAAAGGCTGGCCCAGGTAACTCACCCAGTTTGCGGTTGTCGTCTGTTCCAGGTGGACCAGAGAGGGAAGGGTGAGGAGGGGGACCAACCCGGGTGAAGCCCTCGGCTCCGCTTGGACCCGGCCGCTCGTCAGAGGAGGGACCAGAGACTGCGGAGGCAGGATTCGGCTTACGGGCCGGGATGGCTGTCGAGGAAACATACACCGACATTAATAAATATGGAGAAATGTGCGCAGATTTGTATTTTTATAGTATTCTGTGACTTAAAAACAGGTTGTTGCCTTCCTTTTTTGGAACATATGTTGAATATTCTATTCACAGTTATTTGGTTTACTGTATATTCAGCTGCTTCTTTACCTGGGGGCGGCAGGTAACCATGGAAGAGAACGCTACCACACGATGAGCGGTCCAGTTCCTCACACAGCAGCAGGCGCCGTACTGCACACATAGGTACAAACACACACACACACAAAGCTGTAATGAGCCCAGGATGACCAGAGTAACATGATAGATATTTTTCAAGATGAAGTGACTACTCATTTAATTACAGTAAAACATAAACAAAAAATAACAATTAGAAGAATGTAGTGGATGATTGTATTTGCTGCTGCTAGTATGTTAGAATACTCTATTTCTTAATTTTATATTTTCTCTAATCATTTTGACAAAGTTATTGTTAAGTTATATAGTTCATGACTGATTAGATTCTGTCTTTGAGTTGAAGCAATACACTGCAATTTAAATTCTATGTAATTTCTCTTTGCATTGTATCATGCTGTGTGTATTGCTGTGCATGTTATGATTGTAAGCAGGTGATCAGCTTTCACAAAGGCAACCTTCCCATTCAAATACAGACAATGCAGGGAAGTTACAAACAGTGAAACAGGAAGTAAAACATTAGAGATTATGGAACTAACAGTAATGAGGTTTTGACGTTGGTCAAGTTGTTTCAGGACAACATTTCCCTTTAAGGACAGTTCACTTGTACAGTACTAAAGCTGTTCAGACTGTTCCCACACGTACTAAAGCTGTTCGAACTGTCCCCACGTGCTCAGCTGGTATGCAGTGCCTGGTGATGTTGTAGACACGTAGTGACTGCTCTTGTGACAAAAATGTATTGGCTACATGACAAACTTGATAACAGGCAGGTGCATTATTCCTCCAAAAGCTCTGTAAAGCTACACACCTAAAGGAGTTATCCCGTAAAACTCTGCTTCATGTCGCAGGACGCTGATGTTGACACCCCTACAGAGAAAAACAAAAAAGCAGTATTCAGTAAGACTCTGGTTACAACTCAACCTAATGTCTTCCTATTGTCTGAATGTCGTCAGGACTCCTTACCGCAGGTCCAATTCTTTGGTTCGGAGGAAATTCAAAATTGGTGCGAAAGCTGTGGGGTCTCTGTCAATAAATATCTGGAAGAGGAGGAACATATATTATGAAAGTTATAACATTATTATAAGGTAATTGTTTGCAAGCACAATGGGCTGTTTCACTACTTTCTGACATCGAAAGGCATTGAAGAATACTTCAGACATACTGTAGGAAAGTGGGTGGAATTTAATGGTATGATGTCATATCTTATGTCTTCTTGAGTATACACATATAATCTTAGGACCATGCATTACATTTCAGTAAACTGCAGCACAACAGACAGAAAAAAATGTCATGTCCTATCTGCTGGAAGCTTTTAGAGGATTTTCAGACGTGGCCTGCAGATGCTGTCCTAGTTTTCAATAAGAAGCAACAAAGGCTATACTCACGGCTCCGGTTTCATCCCGAAGAGTGGATATCCTTCCACTCAGCAAACTGGAAAACACACAAACACACGCACAGCGCTCCAGTTAACCCAAGGACTTCTCCATTTCCACTTACCAGCAGTGTTACCACTACCTGAAGTAAACATTGTGCACAGTGACTCTGACCTGTTGACCCTGAACTACAGATTAGTGCATCAGCATGTGCTTTAAGTGTATATGAAGAATGACTTTATATTGACTGCACACTGCAGAGAGACTGACAGGCAGGCAGACAGACAGGTGCGCTGGCAGACAGACCCGACAGGCATTTAGCACTACTTGGTCAGCTGTTGTCAAACCGTGAGCTCAGTCCAGTGTTTGAGTTTGTTCCGACTGTGGTATTTGCCCAACCCCGATCAGCTGTTTCACTGTAACAGTGGGTTCCCATCACACCTAAATAACTCACTCAGATTCATGTGAAAACACACATGTATAACGAAACATAGTCCATATATTGGAATGACAGTTTCCAAACCCCCCCCACAAGACTTTTGACTCACTAAAATAAACAAAAGTGACAACATTTATAAAAGTAACGCAGCCAATCATAGCAGACTGTAATCCCCTGATATTTTCCATCACCAGAATGGTAGAAGTATGAAGCAGGAAAGATGGGAGACAGTGGAACACTACTCAACATTAATTATGTAATACAAATTTTGTTTTACCGGGTTGCAACTAGGGATGCACCGATCTGACTTTTTCAGTCTCGATACCAAGACTGTGTTTAATTAATAAGCTGTATGCCTCACTGTCTGGAAGTGACTGGGATCATTCTTTTATGTGTAAGGCAACATCAGGCTTTACTTAAATAGTGCTTTCCTAACAAATAAATACATAGATATAAATTCAATGAATTGTTATTATTATTAAGATAATAAATTGTACATCAGCAACTTCAAAATCTTCAAAATTAACAGGAATTACAATTGAAATGTAAACCTTTTTAATGGCGCAACAAATTGGTAAAAACTTAAACAGGAAGTTTCAGTATAAAATGTATATAGTATATATAGAATTGAAATGAATATATTGGCTCCATTGTCACCGATACCCAATCCAGCTATTTGAGTCAATATCGGCCCAATATTCAATCCAGTATCGGTGCATTCCTAGTTGCACCTGTTTTTTTTGCCTGTTTCTGGTAGATCCTACATTTTGTAGCAATAGTACTAGTACAGTTTAATTAGCCTATTTAAGGGGGTGTCTAGACATGTTAAATGTACTCCATTTGAGCCCCATGTTAGTCAGGTTATTAAATATTTACAGTATGTGTTAAAACACTTACACATTCACTTCCATTTTTGCCATACACAGCCACATGTTCCTTATAATCTATACTCTAATAGAGAGAGGAGGATGATGGCTAAGCTGTCATCCATGATGGAGAATGACTCCCACCCCATATAGGACACCATCTCAGCACTGGAGAGCTCCTTCAGCGACAGGCTGCTCCACCCAAAGTGTGTGAAGGAGCGCTATCGCAGGTCCTTCTTTCCTGCAGCTCTCAGACTCCACAAACCAGCACTGCTCCCAGTAGACCACATACACACCAAAAAGTGACAATAACCTGATATTTTCAGGTGAAATTTCATTTCACTCTCACTGTGTAATATCATTTTCCACTTGTGCAACTTTGTTAATAGTCTGTTTATTGTCAATACTGCATATACTGCTCCTATTTTTATACTTCCTTCTATTTAAATGGTTCATATTTTGTTACACTTTGTTTAGCTCTTTTTTTTTTTTTTTTACTGTGTTAGCTGATGCATCTTGTTTTTTTGCACTATCCCCTTTGCTGCTGTACACTGCAAATGTCCCCACTGCGGGACTAATAAAAGGAATATCTTATATTAACTTAATTGTATGGCACTTATCTAAGCAAGGTTTGAAAACTTCTGATCTGTGCCCTTGTATATGTCTATATTATATCTTTATCCCTTTATTCTATATGATAAATGCCATCTGCACATATTCCTATCAGAGTAAAGTGTGAATATTATGAACTGAACTCACCACTTCTGGACAGCAGCTCTCCCAGCTGATTGCAGATGTTTGCTTCCTCTGTCAAGTTGCTGCTGTTCTGCGCTTTGCTCTTTGCTTTCTGCAGCTCTGCAGAGTAACATCATATACATATACAACAGTGTAAACAATCAAAACAAAAGTGGACACAAACAAAACGCCTTTAAACTCACAAAATAGCATACAAGTTAATCAATACTTACGTTTTATCTCCCGTGAAGAGCTCATCTTGATTCAGCACTGATAGCTAACAGCTATGTTAGATAGCTAAGCTGGACGAAACCCAACTAAATAACTCATAAATACTTCATTTTTTTTACTAATACGTGTCTTTGCTTGTCCATTAATGTCCTCGTTGTCATTTGCGTGTCCGATCGTGTTTAATATCTTATTAAATAGCGCTAAAGTTACCTAGTAAACATGTTGTTGTGCTATAGCTTAGCAGCAGTTATGTTTACAATAACCCGCCAGTACTGCGTCAGCCAATCACGTCACTGCATTAAACCAGCCAATCACATCACTGCATTACGCTCATGCGTAATTTCCCCCTTATGCTAGACTCTCAGGCACAAATCCTGCCGCAATTACTAGGATTAAAGAGGTCGTGTATCTCAGCCCTGATCATCTGCTGTAACCTAGAGCAGGGGTCAGCAACCTTTTCTATCAAAAGAGCTATTTTAGTCAAAATAAAAAAAAAAAAAATCTGTCTGGAGCTGCAAAACATTTGAGTATTGTGATGAAGGTAACATAGTTTATAGTCTAAGGATATAGTATATAAGTCTAATGCAGTGAGGGCCAAAGTGTAAATGTACCATGGAGTATTAGGGCCACATTGAGGGGGAAACCATCTGAGATTTCCAGAAAGAAGTCGTAATATTACGAGAAAAAGTCATAATATTACAAGAATAAAGTCGTAATTTTACGAGAATAAAGTCATAACTTTACAAGAATAAAGTCGTAGTATTACGAGAATAAAGTCATAACTTAACGAGAATGAAGTCGTAATATTACGAGAATAAAGTCATAACGTTACGAGAAAAGAAGAAAATAACTCGGAATATTACTACTTTATAATATTGACTTTATTCTCATAATACTGCGACTTTTTTCTCATAAACTTTTGACTTTATTCTCATAATATTACAACTTTTTTCTCTTAAACTTATGACTTTATTCTCATATTACAATTTTTTTCTCATAAACTTGTGACTTTATTCTCGTAATATTATGACTTTATTCTCATAATATTACAACTTTTTTCTCATGAACTTTTGACTTTTTTTCTCATAATATTATGACTTTATTCTTGAAATCTCAGATTTATTTTTTTTCCTCAATGTGGCCCTAATACTCCGTCGTACCGTCGTACCATAGACCTACAACAATGATAAATAAAAATGAAAATATAAACAAAAAAAATAGTTATTCATTTCCATTTTTAAAAATCCACAGGGAGCCACTGGAGAGGAGCTAAAGAGCCACATGTGACTCCAGAGCCGCAGGTTGCTGACCCCTGACCTAGCACTTAAACATAAGGTCTATGAGGATTGTTGATGTTTCTGTGGATGGTGTACAGCTTGAGAACAGAGTGTGCTTGTTTGTCCTACAGACTAAATTCAGGGAATAAATGGCACATATTAAAAAAAATGCCTAGCGTTCATTGGCTAAGGCCAGAGCATGACGTAGCTCTACATAGAAACAGGGAAGGGTTAGTTCAGGAGAGACAAAGAAAATAGTTCAGGACAGCTGTTCTTGTGGCTTTTTTTGCTACAGTTTGACAACTAGTGATTGTTTTTATGCACTCAAATCACACACACAAAGCTATAGTGTAAAACTACAGGAGTATATTAAAGCATTGTGAGTGAAATAACTGGTGCAGAAGTAACAAACAGCAGGAATTACTGTTTTTTATTTAAGGTTAAAGGAATACATACACATACTTGTAAAGGGACATACAGACAGCAGCAACAACATATATAAACAAAAAAAAAACATAAAAAAAGTGTTACCCGTTGTAATAGTGCAGTGTCAAGAGGTAAGTTCATATTCATATACATACAACCAACCTCATACATAGATACATATACATACAGTATATACATGTGTCTATATCTACACATGCATTCATATACATATCTACTTAGACACGTTCGCTTACACAATTATCTATTCTATTATACAGACAAAAAAAGGACATATTTACATCCCTTTAGTTGACCTTTATCAAAATTATTTATTTATTAATTTTTGTTTAACTCCAATCTCACCTGACTCAAAATATCCCACCCACCCTCCAAAATTATATTCTGTTCTTTATTTCTATTAACATCCTTCTCAAGAACCCATTGATGTTTCCACAACATTTGGAATTAATGCTGATGAGTAGCTGGTGCCTGTTTCCTGGTCTGACTCTACTGTATGTGGGCCAAGTGGATGGATGGATGGATGGATGGATGATGGATAGATGGATGATGGATGGATGGATGGATGGATGGATGGATGGATGATGGATAGATGGATGGATGGATGGATGGATGGGTGGATGAATAGATGGATGGATGGATGGATGGATGGATGGATGGATGATGGATAGATGGATGGATGGATGGATGGATGGGTGG
>CAKAOH010026004.1:0-17579 GCA_916701665.1 Sebastiscus tertius | reverse complement strand
TCTATCACTCTCTCTCTCTCTCTCCCTCCCTCTCCCTCTCTCCCTCTGTCCTTGTGTGGCTCACACTGTCATCCCCAATCTCTTCATCTTCCCTCCCTCCACCTCATCCCTCGCTCCCGTCTGCTCTCTCCTAAAGGAGTCTCCCTCTCTCGCCTGTCTCTGTCATGCTCTCTTTCTCTATATTTAATGTGTGTCACTCTTTTTATATCCCTCTCCCCCCTCTCTGTCTCTCTCACCCCATCATGCAGCACAAACAAATACACATCAGTGCTCTCTCTCTGTCCTTCCTCTCTCTCGTGAAGCGTACACAAACATAAAACTGTCTCGATGCATACATTAATAGATCCAAGCTCCTTAGCTGGCTGCTGCATGCATAATCTATCTGCTCATACAGAATGTGAACAGTGCATTTATGAGTGTGTGTGTGTGTGTGTGTGTGTGTGTGCGTGCGTGCGTGCGTGCGTGGTTGTACGTGTGTGTGTGTTTGAGGCCCGAGGCCCGAGGCTCCTCCCTCCCTCCAGAGAGAGACAGACAGGTGTGGACCAGATTGAGTTCCGCCTCATTTCCTCTGCCCTGTGCAGCTGGTCAAGGACACACATTTACACACACACAAACACACACACACATGGGCATGTCTTGGACACATGGTTATGCACACACGCACACACACTTCAAACACAAGAGCAGTGACATGCATGCTGCACACACCGCAAATAAAGACACAAAACAAGATGTAGAAGGATCAAATGCAGCATTAGCATAAACTAGATAGGTGTGTGTGGTGTGTGGTGTGTGTGTGTGTGTGTGTGTGTGTGTGTGTGTATGTGTGTGTGTGTGTGTGTGTGTGTGTGTGATGCATGTTCGTAAGGCTGCCTGCACTTGGATTCCTATGGAAGAGGATTACAGGAATGATTACAACGCGATTGGCAGAGTATTTCCATGGCGACGCTGAAAGATTTACGAATGGTAGAAATCCGGCCCCAGTATAAAGTCGCTTAAATCCCTCCCACTGCATGTTATATTCATACTGTATCCAACACACATACACACACGCACACACACACACACACACACGCAACACTACACTCACCATTACAATATTTATAGCTGTCTTTGGTTATTTATATTTGACATGACAGCGCTCATATTGGCCGTTCATTTTTCATGCTGGTATCAAATGTATCAACACCGGAGGAACATTACGATCATGGCACACACTCATGAACACACACACACACACACACACACACACACACACAGACTCGCCGCTGACATCAGCAGCTCTTGTGTTGATGTCAAGGCACAATTTTATAAGACTCTGGAGAGCTGGTCATTGGCCATCAAAGAAAATTCTACCCCTCCAAGCATTTTTCCCTCCACTTTCATTTTTCATTTTTATTTCACGCATTTAGCTGATTTATTTCAAGTGCAACAGTAGAGTGATATTACAATATTACAATCAGCCGACAGTAAAGAGTGCAGAGTATTAAAATAAATGACTTTGTTTCCACTGAGATGTCCAATATAATGGAATGTGGTGAAAGCGCTGCAGGATTAAAAATCATTTTCTTTCCAATGTAGATAGAATGAAGCTCCAGATGATTTTACTTGATCTGCCTCTCATATGTTCTCCAGTAGGTATGGTGAGATAGAGGATGTGAAACGTTTCTCATCCACACCATGAAATAGATTACTGCAGAGCTTCATTCTCTGTTCTGCTTCTGCCTCTTCGCTTGACTTAGTTTCTTTGTTATGGTATTTCCACCTTGATAGATACGCTGAATAGTGACGGGAAAGGTTGGGAGGGGCTCACCATCTCAGACACACAGACACACACACACAGTCTGTAGTATAGGGATGTAACGGTGAGGACATTTTCCCACCGGTTACTAAACTTGTGAAAACACCGATGTTAGCGATTTCACCGGACATTTTACAAGAAAAGACAGCGCTCGATATCTGTAGAGCGCTTACTTTGATCTGTACCGTCGGATGGCGGTGTGTCTAGCCTCTCCGGTCCAGCTTTCGCTGCGGGGCCGCAGGTTTCCACCTGGAGCCGTGCACACTGGCTGTGACCGCTCCGTCCTCCACACGGCGACATTAACGTTATGGTTCCCTTATAGTATTGGGTTTAAATCCGAAGTATTGCCCAAATAGGCACTTTTGCTTTTTGCTTCGACACCAAATCATCCTCCATCGTCTTATCTGTCAACTCTGTAATCCTATGTGTGAAATCTGACTCCTGCTACTCTGTACTGAGACTCCATACGAAGCAGATACTTTCACTCTCAGATTGTCGCATACGTCGTGTGATATTGATAACACGCTGCTGATATGCCAAAATGAACAAAATGGGTTTTATTTCTATTAAAAAAAGCAACGGCGGTGGGCAAGTAATGTAATGGGTGTATGCCCGAACACCGTGTAACACTGGTAACACCGACTACCGCGGCAAGTCTACTGTAGTATCTGTTAGGGCTGTGTATTGGCAAGAATCTGGTGATACGATACGTATCATGATACAGGGGTTACGATTCAATATATTGCGATGTATAGCGATACTTTGAGCAAGGCGATATATTGAGATATAAATCTAATTATAGGAAAACTGTCATAGTATGAAAAACACACCACCATATTTACGAAATCTGAGTAAAAACATTTTTTTTGAATGCGATCAGGACAGTGGGATCTGCATTTGCATTCATCATAGTAGTAGTATCCAACATCATAGCAGTACTATGAGAGGGCACATACACTGAGATGGAGCATATCTTTGCAAATAAATGAAGTGAAATAATGTATTGATGGAGTTAATCTTTGCACGTAAACTATTGAGTTTCGCGATATTTCCTTACGCCACTAGTATCTGTGTATTCTGTACACATGTTGAGGTCTGTTGTGTGGATGGATCTGTGTATGTGCATGCCCGTCTGCTCTGGCGCCATCCCAGCGCAGGAAGTGTGGGGTCACAGTGTCTGGAGGGCAGCCAGGCGGCCTCCCTCCCCTTTAAATGCCCAGATACTTTGCCTTTAAGAGCGCAGCCTATAGGAAGAGACTCGCCATACAGACACAGCGGAGGGGGGGCGGGGAGGACAGGGGTGGTATGTATACATTATGGGGTTGTATGCTTACTTGCGGGTGAAAGTGATTGAGTGCTTGTCATATTGTGCAAGTACATAAGGGAGAGAGTGTGTGTGTGTGAGTCTTTGTGTGTGCGTGTGGTCCTGTGAAGACGGTATGAGCCACCATGTGGGGATCACGTGTGCCAAAGCAGATAAAGAAGCCTTTGTGAGCAGATGCAGAAGATGCAGCACACACACACACACACACACACACACACACACACACACACACACACACACACTGTAACCTATACAGACACACTCTACTTGCTGTTTCTCAGCTCACTTTCACTCTCAAACAGATCATTGTTAAACTCACCCAGTGTGGCTGGTTGCTAATTATATATTTCCATATTCGTTTTATATTCATTAGGTATGAAATCATGCGGTTTGGATCAAACACACACAGCAGTGTTGAGTATAAAGGCCTGAGTCAGTCTTTTTGGTATGTGACGGTTAACTTAAACGGCATTGTGCAACTGGATAGTACAGTTTAGCACCTCTGCACTGGTATGCGGGCTTGGCAGGGCTTGTCTGACCACTCTCCAACTTTGTTACACACACATATACAATAACACACTCAGTGCCAGAGACAGAGTGCATCCTGGGCTAATGCCTACAGCCTTAAACACACCTTCCTCATAAACTCCTCTAATTCCCTCTTCATATTGCACACACACACACAGTCTCTTAAAGGGTGAAGAAAGTGCTGTTGTTGTGACTCATTATCCGAGTCCCACCTCTTACCAACCTCAATAAAAAGATCACTTTCTTTTCTTCGTTTTCCAATGTGTTTATTTTGTGTAGCTTGTATGAAGGGGATGCCTCGGGCCACATTTCTAAGACTATGTGTGTGTGTGTGTGTGTGCATGGGAAGCGAGTTTGGGCATGCCGGCTGCCTGCTCCTCTTCAGTCTTTTGTTGTTGTTTTCGAGCTACCAGCAGTGTGTCAGCAGCATACACAGTCTTTAGTGTTCAGAGACTGGAGTTGTGTTGCTGATGACAGTGTTACACTACAGAGTAACGTGCATGTCATAAGCCTGAGTGATCAGCGCAACCAGTGTCTCTTCATGTTTGTTTGACATTAAAAGTTAGGGCTGTTGTATTGGCAAGAATCTGACGATAGGATACGTATTGTGATACAGCCCTACAAAGCCATGATTCCATCATTTTGTAGTCTGTTAAAGACAAGACATATCCTAAACTATACATTCAAATAACTCAAGAGTTTCAACCCATGTGGAGCATGAATGTGGTCAGCATATTTCATGGAAGTCTGATGTCATGATTTATTGCATTAAAAACTCCTCCCCACAGTTTCTCCGCAAAAGTAGAAGCCTGATGATGGCACTAGAGAAAGACGTGTTCAAGTAATCCCACTGCTGTGTCATTCATGCTTGGCTAGGGGTGTTTGTGTTCTTCTCAGTGTGTCTGCACTCAGGTATGTTGGATGCTTTAGGGAGGGAGTCAGTTGACAAGTCAGAATTTCGGGGTTTGACGGCAACGGCGTGTTTAATTTTGGAGGATTGACGTCATAAGACTGTGCCGGCGTCAACTGCTGTGGCTCTGAATGCTGCCTACAGCTGTGAGGGACGCGCTCTGCTGTGCTGTGGTTTGTGTGTGTGTGTGTGTGCGTGTGTGAGTGAGAGAGAGAAAAAGAGAAAGGGCAGTGAGGGTAAAACCAGCACATGACAAGTGTTAAAAGGGTTATATTCATCAAACGCTCATTTACACATGCTTGTGCAAACATTTTTCACACACAAACTCTCTCTCTCGCACACACACACAGATATAATCGTACTGTTCACAGGTCTTGATTTTGGCAGCAGTCACAACCGGGCTGCTTTCATTAGCGTCTGTCTAGACACGATTTATTACCAACTGTTCTTCCTTGTCTCCTCCTCTGTGTCTGTCTCTCTGTCTTCCTATTTGTCTGGTTGTGGGCTCACGGCTGCCGGCTTTTCAGACAGTTTTGGTGTGTGGGTGTGTGTGGCCGTAGTCGGTGAGTCTGTCTGTCACCCTCCGCCTCTTTAAGTGGGTGTCATTTTCCTGCTTGTCCCCAAAAGAGGAAGTCAGCCTGTCTGTCTTGTCTATCCATTTGTTTGTCGCATGTGTGTGTGTGGGAGTCAGAGTAGGTGTGACGGTTTCTGAGCCAGGCGTGGTTTTGACCGTGACCTTTTACTGAGGCCATGTGGCAGAAGTTCACCGAGCCAAACAACCCCGACCACAGTCAACCTGACACTCCTCCTCACTCTCTGTAGCCCTGCCAGCTCCGGGTCTCGCAAAAACACATGCATGTTTACAGGCAAATGAGACAGAAAACAGACTCTCTCAGGCATGCACGCAAAAAAATACCTTCTTCCACTTCCACTTCCAAATCCAGTTTATTGGGCTTGAGTGGCGTGACATTTGACATATTAGCCATATAGCTTTTTAAATACAGAAAATGCAAAAACAGACCTTATTGGCATTGCTTTACTGTATGATTAACCACCACAGAAGAGGGAAAGTAACCACCACCCTCTCTCATTCAACTTGAACAACAGCACCCTCCCACAAATGTCTTTATCTACCCGCATCCTGATCTCACACACAAGTTCAGGATGCGGTGTGACAGCATTCCAAGGAGATCTGAAGTTGTTCACAAAACAAAGCGTCCTCGCTCATGATTAGCTCCGTGATGAATGCATGCTGATCAGCGCTCATGTCGGTAGTATCCGCCCCCAAGCTGCTGACTTTAGCTTCATTCAAGGATTTAACGTGTTCTGAGTGACCGCCTTGAAACACACAACGGCCATGGCACCGAGAGACACACAGGCAGACAGTGAATGTACACTTAAAGACGCTGAAGAAGACCCTGTCATTTACCAGCACTCCTGCAGCAGCCTGCTATTTCGTGTGTGTGTGTGTGTGTGTGTGTGTGTGTGTGTGTGTGTGTGTGTGTGTGTGTGTGTGTGTGTGTGTGTGTGTGTGTGTGTGTGTGTGTGTGCGCGCGCACTGTGCAGGTATGAAGCTTGCTGCCCTAACTTGAAGAGACCAACTGAATCACTAGTGACTAAGGGCTGGAGCAGCCCAAGCACGGCTACTCTACTCACGCCATGCAGGCTCACACACGCTAAGGTGTGTGTGAGCCATTAGGAGAATGCTTTAAGCTGATTTTACTGTACATTAGGTCAGTATGTACAAGACGGGACTCCTTTAAAAAGGAATGTAGGACGGAAGTGTGTGTGCTTAATTGGTTTAGCATATGTTTGCGTGTGTTTGTCCAGGATATATATGTGTGTGTTTTGGGGGTGGACTACCTGGGTGTGTAGCCTTTAGGCTTGTTGTTTCTTTGACAGTTTAATGTTTTGTAGATTTCCTAAGAAAAGAGGGCGTTTGCCTAATGACCTGGGGGACTGTGTGTGTCTCAAGGTGTTTTTATCCCGCCAGTTAACCTTATTTTTGCCGCCTTCGGATTGGAAAATGCATCTAGCATTTGTGAATATATCATCATGGTAGCCAATGGTCACAGTGCATACATACCACGTAATCTCCATGTCCTGCCAGAGACCTTAGATGCATGTCATACTTCTCTCTCACCCCTTGTTTCCTGTCTGCCGTTTGTTTGTTTCTGTTTGCCAACGGTGACTGTCATAAATAATTAAGGCGATTAACGGCAAAAATGCCAAAAAGGATCATCTTCAAAAGAATAGATTTGAAAAAGAAAAGCTGTTTAGACTGAAATTTTGTATCAGTAAATCATCCTGCAATAAGTCTGCAGGAGTTTTTCACTTTAATTCAAGTTGTACTTCTTTCTGACACACCTGTAACACTTCAGGTGTGCAGATATACAGTATACATATTTTTTTAATCATTAGACACTAACACAGAAACACAAACGCAAGCACAGCATGAAAAAAGTTGAACCTAACTCAGCGTTTGCCGTAATGCAATGCGCCGTCATCCAGAAACTCACTGCGTTGGCTGATCAAAGCGCCCATTCTGATAACACAAACTGCATATTTCTACTGTTAACCTTGTGATTGTTGTCGCGGTGTATCGACTGATTGTCGCCATGATAACCTTCCAGAGGACTTAACGATCCTTCTGCACTGTATTTGAAACCACTGTGTGTGTAGTGTTGTGGCGTCTGACAAGCCTTTAAACTATTTATCTTCATCTACTACTCAAACTGGACTTCCTGCATCATAATTCATCTTCTCAATGTGCTTTGAGCAACATACTTCCAACAGATCCCCTTGCTTTTAGACACAGTGCTGTTTGGTCTGAATGCCAGGTTAGACGACTCTGCACAACAATAACAATAAATTCTCTCTTCCCCCCATCCGTCTCTGTCAAACCAGCCCTGCTCTGTTTTCACTCTCTCCTTATCTCTCTCAACCTATCTTGGTTTTTCCTCCTTTTTCATCTTTTGTCTGGCTCAAGGCCTTAACTCCATCCTCCTCCTCCTCCTCCTCCTAGCCCCTTCATCTCTGCTGCTCTCCACCTCTGAGCAGAGCCTGTGTTGCTCCACCCCTCTGCTGTTTAATGTCAAAGGGAGATGCTCCCACTGGTTAACCTTTACAGACAAAAGATAAACACCACTTTCTATATCTTCATCTGTCGATCGATCAGCCTTTCATTATCTCTTTCATGTTTCGCCCCCGCACACGGTCTCTGTCTTTATCTGTCTGTTTCAATACAATTATGACTTAAAACTGTATTTCATTACCTTTTTTTTTACTCTAAATCTCTATTTGCCTTGCCACACCTCCCTCTCAAGCTCTGTCTCTCTCTCTCTCTATTTAACTGTCTCTTTATCTTTCTCAAAACCCTTCCCCCTCCTTCTCTCCCCACAGTCCTGATATCGATCAAGGTCAAATGATTATGTCAAAGCTTGTGACGTTTATTCGATGCGTCACGTAAGAATATATTCTACCCATGCAAGAATTCAGACTCCAACACATAACACTTGCTCACTCTGGCATGCCTTCTTTTAAGGTGGCCCTGCTCACCCACATTCCCCCTCACCCACCCATCCACCTACGTACACACACACATACAGCCAGTCCACCTTTACCAATGTGGCCCTTTAGGGGGTGTGACCTTTGACCTTGAGTTCAAAGGTTTGGGGTCTTAACCACCAGGCGGCAAGATCAGAGAAGGCTGAGGCAGCTATATCTGCCTCATATTGACACAACTGTCACACACACACACACACACATGCACACAAGCTGCCTTAGGGCTATGTATAAGGCGTCGGGATGTGTGTGTACAAGCTCAATAGAGAAACATATGGGAGCTGCCATGTGTGGGTGTGTTTTATGTTGCAGCCCTGTAGGTAGGGTATCAGAGCGAGAGGAAGAAAATAGAAGAATGAGAAAGGAAAGACGAGAGGAATGAAAGACAGATGCTTTCAGCTCGGTTTGTGGAAACAGACACCAAATTCATCCGTGTTTCTCTTACGTAGATCATACACTTTAGCACGGACTTTGACCGATCAAAAAAGTTTGCATATTCCTAATAAAAAGCAAAATGGACACGGTGTGTTTGTGTCCAAAGTCACACGGATGTGACAGGCTGATGGGTTACATGTGAAGTGTGAGGAGGAGGATGAGAGAGGTGGTAACATTTACGTTGCGACAAGTGTCAACCCCAACCATTTGTTAAAAGGGCAAATTCTTAGTTTCTAAGAATCATAGAAAGTGTGTGTGTCAATTTGTATGTCTCTTTCTCTGTTTCTGCGGTGTGTGTGTGTCTGTGTGTGGTGCATTTGTGTGTAACCATGTCTTTTTTAGTGTTTGAACACCAATCGCAGGTGCTGTGTGTTCTCAGGGCGCAAGCGGAGGTGTGTGTTTTTATGTGTGTGTGTGTTTTGGGGGTGGGGAGGTACACCAGAGTGCCACCTGTTCTCAGTCATGTGGCCCAGCACTGACACTGTGAATCACTGAACAGGCGGCACATGAGGAACACACACACACACAGATGGCCACAGCGCTGGTCCAGGCCCTGCTGTGCATTTTGGCTGACACACACTCACACACACACACACGTACACATTGTGGTTTCATAAACCACACCGAATTACATATCGACAACTGACCACAGAACAGTCACACATGCATGATGAAACAAGCAAATGGAATAAAAAAAAACTAGCTCTGATTTTCTTGTGCAAACCGGTGTTGATCTTTTAACCCTTAACTGTGAAGTGCTGATGAATTGCTGACCGTTGCTTCACACTGGAATGCCACAGACATGTTTGACCTAGTTTTGACAAAAGGTGAAAATAGAAACGCTCCATCATCTCTGACACACATCACTGCAGACCAATTTTAAACCATAAATTTGCAAAAAAAAGTCACTAAAAAAGGCTGAATATGGTTACCAAAGTTATAAAATGGTACACTTCTTGTTGACTTCGGCCCACAATGTTTTGTGTGCACGTATGTGTGTGTGTATGTGTGTGTGTGTAAACGTTGATGATGTAACAAACAAACTGCAGCTGACATTGTACGACCTCCAGACTGACCTTTGTTCCTCCATGTTGTGGTTTCAGGAGGTGGGAGGTGTCATGGTGGCCTGCTGAAAGAGACAGACTGCATTACCCATGATCACCAGGTAAGGCTCTATTTTTGCTTTCAGTTTCCTCTCCCCTGGTTTCACCTTGCTTTACTATGTTTCTATCACACTGTCATTTCTTTCATCCACAAACACACAACACTGCCTACACATATACATGCTGCAGTATTATTCAATCGCCTTTATAGTAATGATTTAGTTACTCCAACGTACTTTTTCATGTGGTTTTTTGATTGTTTTGTCCACCTTCTGCAATTAGATATCAATATTTAATAACAGGCAATACCTACATTAAGTATATACATGTATCTACACTAGGGCTACTACGATGCCAGTACCAATACCAGTACCGTTAAAGGAACAGTGTGTGACTTTTCGGGGGATCTATTAGTAGAAATGGAATATGATATTCATAACTATGTTTTCCTTAGTGTATAATCTCCTGAAACTAAGAATTGTTGTGTTTTCGTCGGTTTAGAATGAGCAGAAACATACAAATATCCATTTTTTTCTAGACCTGAGCACAAAAATGATCAGTTGCAGGTATCGTTTGATTGGAGAAGTTGCAATACTACTGCGTTATTTGGGTCAATACCTTAAAGGTATCAAGTACCGATACTCAGTACCCAGCCCTTTGTTCACACGCTCACACTGTATAGTATTGAAGGTTACAGGTAGGGCAACAGGACGAGATGTGTCAAAGGAGAGTGAGTAAGACGGGAGTAGGAGTAAAACACAGAGAGAGTGCACACACACACACATTCATTCATTCAAGAAGGTAGTGGGTTGTGAAATCATGGGTGTGAGTGGACCGCTGTTCCTTTTTATGATCACACACACACACACACACACACACTCAACTATTCCTTTGAACAATGTGTGTGTGTGTGTTGTTTTGTAAGTCCTCAGAGAGTTGTGTACTCTGAGTCAGATATCAGACGTTTAACTCGTTGCTCTTCAAAGCCACATCAGAGGGAAATAGGTCAAAGATTTGCCAGTGTTGAAGCAAAACACCAAGTGTGTGGTAGATTCTGGATGCCCGAATGATCCACATTAGTGTAGACTGGCATGTTAGGAATACTTTTTTAGTATGAATAGAGCTGAAACGATTAGACTACTACTGTGATACTACCTGAAAGATGTTCTCACTTCTTGTAGTCACAGTGCTGGATACAGTAGTGATGGATACAGTAGTACTACTAACTATGATGTAGTTCAAAGTAGTTAAGTTATTTTACACGATATTTCATGTAAATGGTACCAATCTTCGTCAATTGTTCAATCGTATCGTGGCGGACTTTGTGATGTCAGCAAATATTGTATCGTTCAAATTGATATGATATCATATTTTGATGAAACTTCTAATTTACTTGCCAACGAGGGACATATGGATGATTTTGGTGTCCATGCTTTTAAACCTTTTAAGAGGAAAATTGACCAATTAGACAAACTCCTGAAAATGTGATATATTCCTTTAAGAAGCCATCTGTGCTTTTTAAGCTCCTCTAAGTGGAGTTTACTTTTCACCATGTATAACTTTGGGATAGTGAGTACATTAAGCAGGACTGGAGTGCTTAGCTTATCATAGAGCTACAGTCGGGATTAGCTGGTTGTTTGAGAAAGCCGGTCTCCCCATCGGCCGCTCTCCCCTTGAATAAGGGCCCTAATTATCGGGGCTGTATAGCGCTCCATTCAGCCGGCTACATCGCTGCTATATGTGGGTGTGCTAAGCCAGTCTGTCTGTCTGACTGCCTGTGTGGCTCTCTGTCTCCTCGTGGTGTGAGTATGTGCGTGGAGGTGATTATTATCGTGTCTGTCGGTCTCTCAGTGTACCCAAAAGGCTGACTCACGGTATGCCACATGTACACACACACACAGTCCCGCACACAATCCTACATATCGGAGGCTGAGAAGTACCATCTGTATCAGGGACACAGTCTCCTACGACTGCAGAGCACACACACACACACACACATACTTTCTTTCTGTCTGGACCTCATCAGTATTAAACGCTGTTTATTTTTTAAATGTGTGTGTGTGTGTGGCCGGTATGACAGGAATTTCGGGGCTCGTACCCATGGGAGAGAGCTGCTAAATATATATATATTTGGAGTGTGAGAACTGAGCCGTCCTTGTCCCCAATCTCTGTAATTACACACATAAAAATCCCCACCACACACACACACGTCTGCCTCCCTTCCACACTCATGAATACAGGATTGCTAGCCACGCATAAGAAGCTGTAAGAACTTAAACACATAGTGCTTCACAAATCTTTTTTTCTTTCCCCTTTATTGTCCCTTCCTGCCGCTCACACACACACATTTGGGACCCCCGGGACAGACTGTAATGCCTTGGCGTCTCTTGTTGTGGGAGAGGAAGGATGGGAATTGAGCTCAGACATACATTTATTCTCAGACAGTGTAGTACCTCTATGAGAGGAACAGCTGGAGGAAGCTGTGTGCCTGTGCAGTGTGTGTGGTACACCAGAGTCCCACCCATGCCCACATCAATCAGCAATCCTCTTCCTGTTCACTTTTGAGGGCTAATGGTCTCCCACCACACTCTTTACAATGCAATCACACACACACACACACATTGTTGGCACACATAAAGCAGAGCAAAGTCACACACTTAAGACACTCCACACACCTAATGGTGTAATAATCGTGTGCATAGGGAGCAATATGACAATGCAAAACAACAATACTAAAATAGAAAACATATCTCCATACGCACAAACAAGCAGCGTGAGCAGCGTAACACATAAATAGTACCGTCGGTCTATTTTTGCACAGGAGAGACCGGAGCAGAAATAGAAGGGACGACATACACAACAGTGAGAAACAGATGATATACAGCCTACATACAGAACGGACTAGTTTACAACTCTATGATGGGTAATTAAGGACTGCAGCAATGCAGGGTGTAATAGCTTCCAGATGATGTTATAAAAAGTCTCTCCAGCTGACTTGATGTATTATAATATACATACTGATTATAACATGCAGGTTTTTTGAGTATGTAATTACATCATCTGGAATTTAATTACCTTAACAGCTTTTTTTTTTTGCACAACTTCCATCCATTTATAGACATAGGCGCAGTTTGCGTTGGTTCAGGGGGCTCACTGAACCCCCTGGAAATGCATATTTTGTTATAATAACGCAGAACTATTAATTTATTATAATGAATAATATCGACCTTGATGTGTCTTATTGACAGAATAAGAAACCAACAAGGTAAGAAGATAGATTTTGGGTCTTTTTATTTTCTTATAGCCTAATAACATCTTAAATATGCACTTCTGTTACGCCATGTAAACAAACCACGTATCAGCTGTGCAGTCGAGATCAGACTGGATACGTAACCACTTAAAAGATGGGTGAGTAGTACTTGCGCTCTTTGGACGTTTGTGTTTTTTAAACCAAAAACACAGGTTTTATATTGTGATATTTACTGAAAATGATATACAATACAGCCAACAGTAGCCTATGTAAATGTACACGTGATCTCCCTCCAGCCAGCTGTCTCCTTATTTAGATGTTTGTAGTGAAATGAGGATGAATCGTGCAGATAACGCCTCATTTCTACTTCACCAATCAGCCGTTCCTTGTCCGTTGCGGCACTTTCAAAGTGAGCGACATGAATAAACAGAAACAGGACGTTCAACAAAAGTTCAGCTCAAAACGGGTTCGGCTTTGTTGCTCGCGGCCAGTTAGGAGTCGGACATTTCAATAGAAAACAATGCAATCAAACTGATTTTGTCTCCTGCGCTTGTGATATGTAGGCTACACGCATCCCAATACATTAGACCTCTGTGCCTTGTATCAACATGCTAGGACGTTTTCATCTGCTATAAGCTTTTGCTCCAGTCTCTTAGAAATGAAAGTAGCTTCATGACTTTTGCATTAGACCCTTATTTTACTCACACACATGCTTCCATTTTGGCCAACGCAGTTAAAAGATAAGTTACAGTTAAGCTCACAGTACTGTGTCTGTCCCAAGAGCCCTTTAACAAACAAAAACAAAACATCCATATACACAAGCACACTGCCTCCCAGTGTCATAAAGACCCCCACTGTGCTGCATCCCTCCTCTTTCTCAACACAAAACACATTATTGAACATTCATTGTCACTTGACAATAGACTCCAGATCCACCCTGGTGGTACATACCGCACACGCCTTGCACTTACTTCATCAGGGGTTTTGAATCTAGCACACACACACATCTCTTGTCACTCTTCACTGCGTACTAACAGAAGTAGAAATGCCTTCAGTTAACTGAAAATAGACTGTGAGTAACCTGCTGTGATATAAGAGAGAAGAACAGACAGTGAGAGACTGATATTATCTCTGATTTTGACCGAGACAGAGAGGTTTCATTAGGTTCTAGTTGTATTGTTTATGTTGTTTTTATTAGATTTGTTATGACCATAAATAAACTGCATGTGTCCTCATGTCATCGTCTCTCAGCATCATCCATGACACATTCCCATCCTCCCTGCGGCGGCTAATTTTGCCTCCTGTTGTCCTGCTGAGGCAGTACTTTCTAAATATAACCTCTACACGTGTGCGTCTGTGTTTGTGTGTTAGTGTGTGACACATACTGTTGGTTGTACCAGTGTGGCTCTTTGGCGTTATTACAGAGTACAGGATGATTTCTTTGGCGAGGAAAAAAGCTGGAACAAATGTTTCCGGCCGTAGAGAGACCCATTTGTGTTTTTCAAAGCCTTGTTTACCCTCACACAGGATCCTAGCTGGCTGCCTGGGAGCACATATAACTCTTGTACTTCTGTGTGCACAGTCATGAGACGAAAGATGTTAATGTCACCCACTGGACAGGAAAGGAAAATATATTAGCCTCATAACTCTGGAGTTATTTATAGTCCTCGCCATGTGTACTTTATTGCGATAATTTATAATGCATTACTTTTATTAACAAATAGCAAACTATAAACACCAGCTAAAGGGATTTTTTGCAACCTGGCAACCCAAATGATGTTTTTAAAAATGGTTTAAAGCTGCAGTGGGTAGAAATGGAGCAAATATGATTTTAAAAAAAAAGTTATTTTTATAAAACGATCACTATATCCTGACAGTAGTGGATGAGACAGGTTATCTAAAAAAAAAAAGTCCTCCAGTGCTCCTAATGGGATCTGCAAGATTTCACAGACCGGAGGAAAACAACCAATCAGAGCTAAGCTGGAGCTTTGCCTTTACAAAGTTAGGAAAGCGATGTTTAAGTCAAGCCTGATGTTTCCTTAAACATAAAAGAATGATCCCAGTCACTTCCACACAGTGAGGCATACAGCTTATTAATCAAACACTGGTATCGGATCGGTATCGACCATATCCAAAGCCCAGGTATCGCTATCGGTATCGGGGGCTGAAAAAGTCGGATTGGTGCATCCCTAGTTAAAGCGCGTAAACCATTTATAAAAGGTGCATGTTTATAAAGTTATACCTAAATAAACTGGGAAAGAAAAGTTCGGAAACTTGTGTTTGATGGATTATTTCTCTGTTGTTCCAATGCTAATTGGCATGTATTTTACATGGTTGGAAAGCCTGTTTATTTACCTTCACAATGATGTCCAACTTGTAAGGATCATGCATTTGTGGGATGAGCAGCACAGCTGATTATGTGGGTAGCGCCCAAGACAAATGTGCCAATCTGCTCTGCCAATGGTAAACTGTGTGTTCTCCTGTTGGTGTTGACTCTTGTTGTGAGTTGTTTGGTGGATTGGATGATTGAACTCTATCAGTAACAAGGAACAAACAAGACATATTGGCTATTTTACACTTTATTCATTTAATACACCGTCAGGAGCCTCAGTAGCGGTGGACGATCCATACGCAGCCACAACAGCCTGGCACCTCCTCCTCATGCTGGTCACCAACCTGGTCACACGCTGCTGCTTTTACAATATCAAATATAATGTACTAATGTTTCCTAATGTCTATATTTATAATCCGTGTAGGATACAATCTACAGTGAAGGTTATAACCCCACATAACTTTATTTCAGAGCCCTTGTAGAGGATATCTGGTCTATTTATAGTCCACTAAATCTGATCATAACACTGCGATAGTGTATCTGTCTTCCTGTGGTAACATGGACGTCAGGGGGGTAATACTCTTCCTCATCCAAAAATAGATGCTCACACACGGAAATATGCTGTGGCACCGTTCACAGAGTCGGTCACGAGTCAGCCTGAAATAAAACTGAAAAAAGGAGCAGGTACAGAGGAGGAGGGAGGAGGAGGAGGAGGAGGAGGAGAGGGAGGAGGAGAGGAGAGGAGGAGGGGAGAGGAGAAGAGAGAGGAGGAGAGGGAGGAAGAGGAGGAGGAGGAAGAGGAGAGGGAGGAGGAGGGAGAGGGAGGAGGAGATGAGGAGGAGAGGGAGGAGGAGGAGGAGTAGCAGCTCCGGTAGGAGGAAGAGGAGGAGCAGCTCCGGTAGGAGGAGGGGGAGGAGGAAGAGGAGGAGCAGCTCCGGTAGGAGGAAGAGGAGGAGCAGCTCCGGTAGGAGGAAGAGGAGGAGCAGCTCCGGTACCGGGAGTCGGTACTAGGTGCCAGTTTGCGCTGTCAGGGAATTCCGTAGGCCGTGCGATGACGTCACGCGAGTGCACGCCTCTCTGTTTTCAGAGTGCGTGTGTGTCTGAGAGAGTGCGTGGAGCTCTGTCCCTTTAAAACAAGAGCTCAGCTCAGAGCAACACGATCCTGCCTGACTGCCTGCTTTACTGCCGCTGAGCTCTGTGTGAGAAGAGAGCGGAGGAGAGAACCGCAGCTCGACGCGTAGAGACACGGAATAAAACCAGAATACAGAAGAAAGAAGAAGAAGAAGAAGAAGAAGCTCATCAGAGAGGAGGTTCTCATTTCATGATAGTTTGGAGAGGAAGCGACAGAGACTAACAGGGATTACTCGTCTTGTAGCTGCTCGTCGCTCAGCCGGCTCGTCGGGAATTTCTCTGCAGACTCGGAGCTCCAAACTTGCGGATACAAAGACTACACACACAAAGGATACTCGAGGAATTTCTATTTGGGAAATTATTTTTTATTTCTGGAACCATTTAGAAAAATACTTCAATGAACGGTGAGTGAGACGATACAGTCATTTATGGCTAATTTCATAAGACACAAAGGGACTTAATATCTTTATATAATCTTTATTACCTGGGACATTACAGATTAGTTGATCCAGAATCATATATTATCAGTTTTCAGAGTTTGACATTGTTTAAAGATACAGTCGTTTATGGTTACTATGTTATTTTGTTAGTTAGACCAGTATAGTAAAAGTTTGTTTTGGTTGTAAAGCAGCTGGCATGTTATAGTGGTCATGGACACGTAGGTTTTAAACATGAGATAGTCTTTATTATAGGGGATTAAAAGAGGCTCTATTGTGAGTGGATTGTTGTAATTGATCAAAGAGGAGCCCCTTTGATCGTCTATAATCGATGAGGTGGGGGAATTTCGCTGTTTTTTTCTCATCAAACCACAGGTGACTCTTAAATCCCACGTGTGTGTGTCAATTCGGAGAATTGTTTTCCTCATATTCACGATTGATCATGTTTACTGGACATGTTTAATCATCCAGTGCACGTGGAATCGGAGGAATTTCTGTAATTAGTTTTTTTTTTTTTTATGTGAATTGGGGGGTTTCTTTGTAGATAATCCTCAATTTAAACGTTTTTATTCTAGGGGAAACCGAGAGTAGTTCTGTTTATGTTTCAGTGCAGCCTATATAGCCTATAAATTACTGATAATGACACTATGAGTACAAAGCAGTCTTCTTTAAGGCTACATCCATTCATGAAATGGTGAGAATAACCTAATCCTGATGTTACTGTGGGACACCCTGGGTCCTAAATTGGTCATTGTTTTTTTTTT